>JASSUY010016385.1:0-27316 GCA_032466535.1 Forpus xanthops | reverse complement strand
TAAACTGTTCTTATCTCAACCTGTGGGAGTTGCATTCTTTTGTTTCTCCTCCCCATCCCCCCAGGACTGGGGAAGAAGGAGGGGGCAGTGAGTGAGAGAACTGTTTGAGGGCCTTAAACCATGACAATCAGCAAGAAAGACTCTCCCTGCCTGCCCCACTGCTAACAGAGCTGCCCCTGACCCAGGCTGTTTCTTGGGGGATACATGAGCAGAAGTTACAGAGTATTTGCATCAAAGAAACATGTAGAAGAAACTGTATTTAAGCTCTAGGGGTCATAATTCACAGAAGTGGGTGCTTTCCCAATTATTCCTTCATCAATCTTTGCTAATATGGTTGGAATTATATTTATTGTCTTAATCTGATAGGTGTAATCTTTGCTTCCCCATGTGCACGGGTATATCAGCATCCTTCTGGGGTGAGGACCAAGCTGTCGCAGTTGTCTGATGGTGAGGAGCTGGCTCAGGCACAGGATGCGACAAAGACCCAACAACCTGACAAATATAAATGACTGGAGTGAGTTGGGAACTTGCATCTGTTGAGGTGCTGTAACTTCCTTCATGCAGTGAGATGAAATCTCTACCTAGTGAATGTGAATGTATGCCCAAAGGAAGAAATTCACTGCAAAAACTGTCATTTTTCTCTTCTTTTTTTAAGATAATTATTTTCTTAAGCATTTTATTCCCATTTATCATGAGCATGTCTCAGAAACATGCTCTGTCATTTGTTTTATCAGGCACAATATGCCCATATATATTTTATAATGTGTGAATTGTGTATAAGTGCGAGTCCAGAAGGAATAATTTCAGCAAAGAAGCTTGAGATAGATCAGGGTCTGACAGATGTGCTGTGAGAATGAGGAGAGTTCAATGAGAGATGCCACTGGCATGCTCCCACTACCCTTCATCTCTCCAAGCCATCTTTTCAAGTTCCCTTTTCTATTCCCTTATGCAAAAGGGAAGGTCAGTATTTACCTCAGGGCTCAAAACAGCTATCACAGTAGAAAGAAACCTGTCTTTTGAGCGCTGAAAAGTTTCTGCAATGTGTACATCTAAAACGTATTACTGTGAAGATTTATATTTTGAGGGACACTTCTTTTAGGCACTTCTATTTCTGGATGTTTAGTTTTGTGGGTCACTGACTGCATCTTCTAAAAAGAGCCTGTGCTGCTCCTGACACACAGGCCCAGATTCAGAAAGGTCTGAAGAAGTGGGACTGGGGTTACAAATCTGATGTTTTGCTAAATCTGGGCCACAGCTAGCATTCCGGAGTGGAAGCTGCAGGAGAATGGAGCTGCCCATGCCCAAGATGCTTCCCGCAGGAATGTGTCACTGCAATGCTCTCTAGCATGAGCTACCAGCTATTTCTGAGCAGCATGCTCAAAAGCCACCAATGATTTGAGCATCTTGGACACTCAGGATCACTGAAATCTCACCAGTTTACCCCAGATGATGCAGTTCCTCCCCTCATGCTAACATATGATGTCCAACCTCCACGTTGCTTTTGGCACTAAATTGCAAGAAGAATATTCCTTATGGCCTGATGGATTGATGCTGTTCCACTGAATGAGGTCTAATCCTGCTGCTTTCCCTAACTGCTATTAGTATTCTGTATATGCTACAACCTTGTTACAAATTAATTCCTCATGCTGGTCCCCTGGAATAACACTGTTTAATCCCTTTCAGAGATAAAGCAATTTTCTTTAATTTAGGAAAAATCTTGTTTGCTAAGTGAAAAGAAACCTCACAGCTTTTGCCTCATGACCCCTTACTGAAGCTGAACAGTTTCTTTAACCTTCATTTATAGAGGATGGTTCTGGGCTACCATTCAGTGCATCAGTCTGAGTGATTTGCAATTATCAGAGGCTCAAGGTTATTCTTATTCCAATTTCTGAATCAGGTGGGGAATGACCTTGCCTTGCAACCTGCAGCAGCAGCACTGGAAAACCCTACTGTTTGGTATTCTCTTCACCCTCTTCAAATATTGGTGTTTCTCAAAGCAAAATACGTACTCTCTTCTTTATCTAGATTGTTCTGGACTTAAATTTCATCTTACAAATTGCTAAAGAACATCAGCAGTGGACATTCTAAAACCAATGCCTGTGCTTGAACTGGCCTTAATATTACAAGAAGTCTTTCCAAAACTCTAGTCCTTAATCTGTTTTGCATATTGATTCTTGATGCATCCATTTTGGACACAGGAGCAAACAGATGAAAAGGACCTGCAAACCTAGTTTATGCATCTCAAGCAGGGTGTTTGCTGCTTGCACACTCAGAGGGCATTGCTGACACTTGCAGCCGCGTGTGGAACAGTGCAGAGCTGTCACCCAAACGGTTGCTCCCTGGCATATGTTTGTGCTATTTATTGCAGTATGTGGTGTTTGTCGCACAGATCCATCCTTCTGGTTTAGTTTGGTTTTATGTCAAAGTTGTTAAGGTGATTTTGAATTACATTTACATCCCTGGGAGATGCTTTCAGCCTCTTAGTATCACTAGCAGACTCAATATGAGCACCACCTCTTCCACCATTGCTATGGTGGGAGAGGCAGAAGACCAAAGGTGGATTTACTTTAGCAGCGAAGTTTCAATAATTACTCTCCAACTGCTACTTTTTTTATTCAGTTATATTCACCCTTCAGTGAAGTGAGAGAATTGGCCTCTGTTGAAGTCCAAATTGAGAATTTCCAAAACTGATAAAACAGGTCTGCAAGGGTGAGTTCAAATCACAAATGGACTCCATGCAAGCAGCCTGTGTGGGTATCTCCTTTTAAAAATAAGCAGATAATTTTACTGCCCAGTAGTGAGAAAGAGAAACTAATGTTGATGTTCATTCCTTTCCAAAGTTGGAATTTTCATGTTCCTCTCTCTTAAAAAGCGTTTAAGGGAAGCATGGCAGGGGTACCCAAAAGAGGACAAGGTTTGCCATGCTACCAGTGAACAATGGGTTTCATGAATGTTTCTTTGCAGAGAGGGTGCCTTATTCTTTAGAGTATGTGGAGACTCCAAAGGAACTAACTGCCAGTCCATACCATTGCTGTGATTTTTAAAACTGTATTGTCCACTGGATGTGGTGTGGAGGGGTCAGAAGCCCGAAGTTGAAGTAGAGGTTTTAAAATCATTAAATTCAACACTTTCACTTAAAGCTACCCATTTCCTTTTCAGTATCTTTTAATGCTGTGGTTTAAGTGTTAAAAGCTTAAATTGAACTTGTGTTATAGTGTCATGTTAAGAAACAGGACTTAACTAATGTGCTTCTAGATCTGTAAACTCCTGGAAAATGTTTATGTGTTTGGAGAGACAGAAATGGATAATGGTGTTTTGGTGTCACTTTGTAGACTTCTTTTGTTAGAAAAACCAAGACTTGTGAAGCACCTAGCAACTACATCTTGAATGGATATAGGTCTTTCTGAATGTATATATTGGAAGAAGGTATCTTCATCTTGGGGAAAAGGGTTTCTTTAGAATCTCAGAAAACTGTCTGTCGCTCATTTTCTACCTTTGTTGTGTAGTCTAGTTGAATTTGAATTTATACTAAATATCTGTGCTTGAGTAGGCTTGACCTGCAGTGTGTGTGCAGTGTAGGTGTCTTCCACGCGTTTGCCATTTGCTCTTTTACTTAGATATGTAAACATTTTGCACACTCAGCAGCTGTACAGCCCCAGGTCATATGCAACCAAAAAAAGCAGTCTTCTGTTTAAAAAGTTTGATAATTCTTTGGAGGCTTTGGCAGCATGAATTAAAGCTATTCAGGAAAGTAGTGATTTCACGTTAGGTGCTTGCTCTTGCTCTCAGGTCAGATCTGTGACATTCAAAGGCTAGGCACACCTTAAATCTTAACAATGCGCATGTTAGTGCTCAGAGTGTTTTTGCTTACCCTTAACTCTTCCTTTGTTGAGGTGATTAAAAGATGCCTGCTGTCTGGATGTGCAGCATGCTTCATTAACAGTGATTTATTTTAGAGTTTAGCAGAACTGGCACCATGCAGCTCCCCAGTGTGCAACAGAAAAATGCATGTTAAAAGATTGCTAAGGCTTGCTTCTTGCTATTGCAGCAATACTTGGGGGTCTTGTGCATGTTTTGAGAGTTTTGCTTCAGAATATTCACAAAAATGTGAATTTATAATGTGCAAATTATATCTACAAAAACATTTTTTTGAGTTCTGCATCTGTCCGTATACCTTAGCCTTAGGTTTTTCATTTCCATTTTATTTTTTTCCACAAGTGCTAATAATTAAACATCCAAGTGAAATTACTGACAAAGAGCTATGCCTCCTAACTCAGAACAATTCACTGCAAATATTTCTACTGCATGCATCTTTTCTTTTTCTTCTTGCACCTAACTGCAATCAGAGCTCTTAGAGTCAACTTTCTTCATCAGAATCCAATTAGAAACAAAGTCGCCTTTCAAAAGGATTTGCAATGGCTGCATTGCCAAAAGTAAAAAGACATCTGCCCATGTGTGTTGGCACTAAGATTTCTAATGGGATGCGCTTCCAAACTGAAGCACAGCTATCTCATTTTCATCTTCGAAAAATAGCTTGTGTAGTGCTGAAACTATATATGCTTCCTCCTGGAAATAAAATATTAAACTTTGCAAGTTTTCAGGCCTGTTATATTTTCCTTCAGAGGCAGTGCAAGCTCTCCTGGGATTTTATAGTCGGAAAACATTTAGAAATGGGAAGGGTCTTTTCAATTATGTATCTTTTGCTCATACACAAATGTTGCCTTTCCTAGAGCTGTTGCCATAAAAAGTCGATGTGTTTCAACAATTTTTACACAGCTCTGAACAATGGGCCTGCTGATATGAATAGCAGCAATGTTTACAGGAAAACATTGTGAAGATTGGACTCATTCACATGTGAAATAGGGAACTTTCATGGTAAATGAAAATGCAGCCGCATCTTGAATACCACAATATTTTAACCTTAGGAAAATATTTTTAATGGTAATCATATAATTTACTTTTTGCTACTCTTTATGCTAAGACAGGCATCATTTCTCTTTGGAAAACCTTCTGTAACAGAGGTATTAGTAAAAGTCAGGGTGCGGGCTGGTATGCTGTTATGCAGGACCAGGGCTCAGCTGGCAGCTGTGTCTCCAGGTATCTATTTTCAGTGCTGCTCCTGGGAGGGCTGTTGCACAGCACCAGGAGGATGGTGCTTCTGAGGCTTTGATATTAATCCAGCAATAGCAGTTCTGGGCATGATGACAGAATGTGGCACTCTTCCACATATTTAGAAAATACTTGATAGAGACTCTTCTAGGAATATATTCTGAGGTAATTACTACAGGGTTATATACTTCGGCTGGATAAGTGCATGGAGTCGCCATTATCATCAATGGAAATGCCAACTGGAGTCTAAGTGTCATTACTAAGTTTGTTACTACCGGAAATGACTGTTCCCATTCAGATACCTGAGAAGTATTCTTTGAAGCACATGCATGACTTTCTGATGTCTCCTGGTTCTCTGGAGAAAGTTTTGAATAGTTTAAATAATAGGGAAGACTTTTAGTCTTTGCACTGGACTTAATTAAATATGCTGAGTACTAAATATGTATATTTTTAGCATAGCTTTTATTTTTGGCTGAAAATAATACCCAGTGATTGTGTCAAAACATCATGGGAGGAAAGAGCCTGCTATTTTTAATGCTCTTATTAACTAAAACCTAATTAGTAATTTTGAAATGTTTTGTATTAGTATTTAAAACGTTTAGAGAAGCATGAGTTCCAAAGTAGAAACAAAAAAGTTTGCAAAAACCATAGAGTAGCTGGAATTTTTCCCAAAGGGATGGTGAGTCAGGAAAGGCTCTGGTAAGAGGGAGAATTTGCAGTGGGGAGGAGCAATACATTGAAAACTATTAAAGAATTTTCTTGCATTTATGGAAAACAAGGGAGTAAAATACCGAAACAATCTGTGTTTAAAGAGAGTAGCAGGGATGTAATGCAAACAGCCTTGGGACCTTCAAACAGGACATCCTTCTCCATGGTCCTCCATGAAGCATTGTCTCATCTCTATCAGATCTCCAAAAGCGCCATCCTCAAAGCCTGTGGAATAAATAGAGGCATTTTGTTTGAATTTGATCAGATCTAGGGGTTTATATTTCTAGGGGTTTTAACTAAAAGGCAGATGTAATACTTCCTTGCTGTCAGCACTGCTTACAGAGAGATGAGAAGCTGAGTGCTACTGTTACTAATCCACATAGCAGGTGTGGTTTTGGTCAGCCCTTCTACACACTGGCAGCTTAAAGATGGGTCTGTGGGGGCTCTGGATGGGATCCTGGCAGTAGGTTAAGTTGCTAAGTGCTATAGCTCTTGTGTTTTTAATTAGGTATCAAAGGCTCTAAGTGACTGTTCTGTTTCAGTCCCACGTAGCTTATTGCAGAGAGTGAGGAGAATAATCAGAAAGCATTGCATTGCAGCGTAATGAAGAGAAGCCTCATAAGTGACACGATGAGCTTATTGATGGGAATAATACATGCAAAAATGAGAACATGAAAGAATTTCAGCAGCTGCAGATGAAAACAAGATTGAGCTCAAATCTCACTTAGAGTAAAACCAAGCATGACTTGCCTTTTGTAGAAGTCTCCTGTATAGGTGCAGTTATAGCCAATGGGATTAGGTACTTAGAGGAAAAACAGTATTTGTCCATGTATCAAAACCATATAGAGTAAAAAATAATCACCCTCTACTAAGGCAGGTTGCACAAAGCCCCATCCAGCCTGGCCTTGAACGCTTCCAGGGATGGGGCATATATAAATTTGTTTCTTGAGTTCACCATAAACGCAAAAAGCAACTGCTTAACTGTGTCAATCAATATAAAGGTCTATGATGACATTTTTCCTTCAAAAATTAATAATTAATACTGTAATCATTCACTTAAGTTGGTATGAGTTTTCATTGATTAGTCCTTCCTGCCAACCCCCAGCAAGCCCAATCAGTCTGTGTGAGAGTAGGTGAATATATTCAATTAATCTCTACCCCCTTCAAAGCTTGATCTTTAGATCAGAGGATAAAGATTCATAGTCTCCTCAGTGCATTGAACCTGACTTTATTAGAAGGATCTTTTCAATTTTAACTCACAAAAACAAGTGGAGACCTCTTATGATACCCTTTCACATGCTATTAGTCATGCAGGTTGTCTTGTAAGCATGGGGGCCCCTTAACTTCCAGACTTCAGTGAAATTAATAAATTATAAGAATGTGTGTCTGACTTGATTTATTTTTTTTTAATATTTAAATTCCTGCTCTGGAAAAGGTTCCTTTCTTAAAAGCATTTTTTCCCTCCTTGGGTTGCACTGAGGGGAGGGGAGCGTACTTTGCAGTGATAAGCTGAGAAAGTCTTCAAATTGCCTGTTCACAAATTTAAACTATTTACAAGTTATAGTAGGGTGTGAGGAAAAGATCAGGTTTTACTTGGAGGTGCTTCAAGGGGTTTATTTAAAGAATTTTAAGAGCAATGAGAATGATGCTGAAATGGGAAAAGCATCGCACTCTCCTGAGCAGCGTCATAGAAAGTGCCACTTTGCAGAGGCAGCGTCCTTCACATACCGAGTGATGTTTGTAAAGTGAGAGTAATTCTCGTACCTTTTGACTGTGATCTAGAGTTCATTAATTACACTTCAGGTTACCCCAGGGAGGCAGTGAGCCAATCTACTCATGAAAACCTGAGACACAGAAGAAATATTACAACATCTGAGCAGAAGGTGACACAGATATGGGGCTACAATTCATAATCCTCATCTGGTACCCAGGATCCTTAGATGGTCACGAATCATGCTGCAGAATGATTTTAAACGAAATGTTTTGAAGTGTTTGTTGGTCTTTAGGTGTTACTTGTACTAAAAAAGCCAAACCATCAACAAATAGGAGCAGCAATCTTAAGTCTCCTTGTAATCTTTTTTCTTTTACAGATTAAAAGTTGCCTAAAATTTCCAAGGAGCCCTGTTCTCTTCTGTAGTTACTGGACTCAGCTCCTCTGACCCTGAAAGCTGAAGATGAGGTTGCTACAGGAGCTGCTAGTGTTACAGTCACTCATGGTGTGCCTTGCAGGTAAATTGTTTTAAAGCTTTATTTCATATTACTGTAAAAGTGTGTTGTGCTTTATATACCAATGATAAAATGTCAAAATAAGTCCCTGCTTCATGACCAACATCACAGAGAGCTGCTGAACTGACCAACCTGATGCTTTTAACAAGCTCCTTTTACTGTTGATCAGCATCACTGCAGCAAAGTGCAGTGTTTCAAAGGTCTGCTCTACCCATTTCCAGTTCAAAGTTGCTGTCTGATGAAAGTTGTTTTCCCTTCTTCTGTGTTAAGTGTTTCAATGCTCAATTAAACCTACGTGGAGTGTAGTTTTAAATCCCATTAAAATGGTGTTATGTTACAGCTAAGACCTCGCTCCATTTAACAAATAATTAGAACAACATATTTCAGCAATATAACCATCTTCTGTAAATACCCTTCTTTAACCTTTTCTTCTCTGGGAGTTACAAAGTTTTGAGCATTCCTGGCAAAATGAAACTTCTAAAGAACGTGCCTTTATCCTGGAGTTGCGTTCTTGGACACATTTCAGGTTTGCAGTGGGTCACCAAAGCCATGCTGACCTTCTCATGCAAGAATCTGCTTGTATATGGCTGCTCAGTGAGCTAGAAGTTCATGTTGCTCTGTTCATGCCTCTGCGGTGGATGCTGCAATTGAGTCTGTCAAGTCTATTCTGAGTCTCTGCCATTCAGCTATCATCGATCTCCTCCTTGAATTGACATCGTTATTCTTTATTATGTATTTTGTTCTGGGGGGATGTTGTGTTTTAATTAAAGTTTATGTCACCTTGATGTTCATCTGGATTGCTCTAATTCACCCACTGGTTAGTGCTCAGAATGTTTTACTGCTTGGTTTAGTAACTTGTGCTTTCTTCCCTTTTATATGTGCCCATTGTCAAGGCACTTCTTCAGCTTTCTAGGTAATAGCAAACTACTTATAATAGTGTTTACTTTATTCTGCTTAGCTCTACTGAACACAAAGCTACTTTTATTCCGGTACTTATGAGTACCTATTTTTGAAATTTGGTTCCAAGTCTTTGTAAATGTGCTATGACAGTTTCTGAGCTGGCAGGAAATTGGATGCAGAGAGATTCTGCAATGCAGTGCCACACGTGTTTCAGGGATTGCAAGCCTAGAGAAGTTAGGCTATGGGAATACAGAAAGCATGATCCTTTATTTTAAGCAAATAAACAAGATAGTGGGAAAATAAAAGCTTGCAAAATAGGTTTTTACTGTAATTTCTATGCTTCAAATATTTATTGCAAAATGTCTAGGGTCAGCAAAACAAAGTTTTGGGGTAATGTGTTTGGGGAAATTTGTCCTTATCTTTTGTATCTGATTTTAGAAAAAAATGCATCTCAGGCACTGGCTTTCCCCACACGTTTCTGCTATGCTGTTTTTTCTCATCTTTGCAGTGAACTGAATACCTTCAGGGCACGGCTTCAGTTTCTTTGTCCTGCTGAGAGAGATTTATGGGGAGAGTAATGACAAAAGTTTTGTGCAAGATTTATATTAAGTGATGAGTGGGGAAATGGTCTCATTTGGCTGTTTGTTTCATTGTTATTTAGCAGCTGCACACAGAAAGCACAAAGCTGTAAAACAAATGTTGATAGACAAACCTTCATCCTTCTCAATTTTTGTGATTTTCTATTCTAGTCTGTTTTCTTTTTTTTAACCTACTTTCAGGAGGCTTGCTTGCCTCTCTGGGTAATTATGCTGCTCTTGGAGAACCTTAGGTGTTGATCCCAAGGGAAAAGCTCAAAGGAGACTGGTAACTTCCAGAAACATGTCCTACCTAGCAGCAGGGAGGCATAGGGGAGCCTGAGACTGCCCGATTCTCATGCTACCCTGCCCAGTGGCTCTGCCTAAAGGTTACGCAGGACAGAAGGAAACTTTCCCTCTGTCTGCAATAGTCATCATCGCTCTTCTGTGAAGAAATTCTTAAATTCTAAGTTAAAAAAAAAGTTAGGAAGCAATATTTTATTTTCATGTTGGTCAAACCGTTGATCTATCCTTGAGAAAGAAGATTTATAATTGAATTATACAAAGAAAGATAAAAAAGGTAAAAATAGTATGCAGAAAAACTATGTAACAGCTCTCCGTAGTGCCTTGTGGACTCTTAAAGGACCCGTAAACTGTGTTGAGTTACATGTGAAAATAAGCTTAAGCCTGAAAATAGAGTACTTGTATTTAGTTCTTCTAATCAGTGTCAGACACACAGCCCAGATATCACTCTCATTTGTGTCTCTGCTGCAGAGAGCGCAGCTGGTGGAGGATGAGCTTTTTGTGTGTTGCCCAGTCAAAACTCCCCACAGAGACAAGGGGCTGCAGTGCCCCTTCAGGGACAGTCAGTGGGCTCCAGCTGCTGCCAGTCCCAGCAGCAACTTGGCTGTTTTTTCTGTATGTCCTTCCTAAATAAACATCTGTTCACTAGAAATTGCATGAAAACTTCCAAACTCATATCATTCAAGCCATTAAGTGGCTGTCAAACCAAAAGCAGTTAGAGTATCCAAATGAGTCATTAAGCATACCAGTTATCCGCCTCCGCCAGCGTAACAGGAAAAGGAAGATGTGCCAGAGCTGCTCACAGCCTGCATGGAATATTGCTATTGATTTTATGTGCTGGATGTTCAGATATTGCAGTTCTTCACAGCAGTATAAAACACTTGGATAGAAAGCTAGATCAATCCCAGGATGTACTTAAACGAGCTACCTGGAGGTGCAAATCTGCTAATAATTTTGAGAGCTATATGCCTCTCTCAAAAGGCAACAGCACTGCTAAAGGTCTTCCTGAGCTTCACCCCCTTTCAATCCATCACCCAACCTGGGACCATATTTCTCAGACTATTTTTCTTGCTGGTTGTTTTGAGGTCATACTGATAAAAGCTAATGATGCTTTCTTTGGACTTGATAGTTGATGTATATCAGTTCAGGGTTTCTGATTATATTTTCAGGAGTCTTTTCTTCAGGTGTCAGGTCTGGGAAGCAATAACTGCAAATTATTCCTTTGGTGCCAAATAACTCTGATTTGTTAGGGCTGTCAGATTCCTTAAATAGCAGTTGTGGTGGTGATAATTTTAAGTTTTGGAGAGCAAGATGAGAGGCAGAATAGGCTGTGAAAAATAACACATAGCTCTGAAGTCATGCCTTTGTTAACAAATGTTTTCTCTTGGGCAATCCCACATAGCAGTCATATACCCTGAAATGGATTTGTGTACACCCTGGGAACAGTGACATGAGAACAAAGGACATTGCACAGGATGAGCAAAATCAACTTGAGTTAATGAAGATGGGACTTAGTCTGTATGTCTGTAAGGAGCTGAACAGGAATGAAAGGAAATTTGCTGTGTTTTTGTGATTCTTACGCAATTCTTTGCCTCATTAACTTCCTGTAACAGTGAGTTTCACTGTTGAGGTCATATTTGCATGTTAATCTATGCAGTTGCATAGATGGTTAGGTGTCTGAGTGTGCATATGCGTATTTTATAATGTAATTTAACCCATGAATATCCACTCACATTTTGAAAGAAAACAAAAAAGAACTTAGTAGCTTTTTGGAAGTGTCTATTCTCTGCTGTGCTATGCGTGGGATCAGACTCTGGCTTGCTCGTCTGCCTCTGATCTTTCCTGGACGCTTTGGTTTCTCGCCTAATGCTTGTTCTTGCCATTTAAAAAGAAACATCAGTGCTCACAACAAACATACCAGCCCCAGCAAGACTGGTCCTCCTTTATTCGTAGCAAACACCCCAGAAACACAGTAGCTTCAGTTAAAAAATTGTCTTTTAGCTCTGTAATGATGCTGCTGTTTCAACAAGTTGGTTTGTCAAAGGGAAAGTGCTATTGCAGCTGTATCTGTTCAGCATTTCTGGAGCAATGACCGAAGTAACTCCAGGAAAGCACACACTGAAATACAGGATTAGTATTTGTTTTATATGGATTTGAATGAATAAGGAAACACTGTTCCCTCTCTGATAGATTGGTGTCTTCATGAAACCCCCAGCTGCATAAGGATTTGTTTTGCAGCAAATCAAATAGGCTGCACAAAGATCGCTTGTGATTTTTAGTGGAACACTGAAGGTGATCCTGAAAGTTAGAAATACCTGTGATGCTCCCCCAGTGGTTTGTGTAAGTCACTCTCCAATTTCTATTCATGTCTACAATCCATTACGTGAAAAGCTAGAGTATCACAATTGCCCAGATATCCAGAATTAGCTACTAGCCATGTTGCCTCTCACATCTGAAAAGGCAAGATGAATGAATACGGAGAAAACTACATGCAAGAAGTCCATACGTCATTTCAGCTATCAGAGCAGGGATTAGAGTGGTATTTATTAATGAGCTTTTTGCTAGCTGTCAGTACAGGGGAGCCTGTTACTTGTGTCATGATATCCCAGCAACACCCGCACTTAATTATTCAAATCCAAGGACAGCACCATATTTTTCAATATCAAATTCTATCATATTTTTTTATTAAGGTGGAACAAAAGCATTGTTTCAGCTTTTATCTGCTGAAAAATGGCATTTTCTAACCTAGAAATATGCACACGATAGCAGAAGTCAGGGAAAAAAAAAGCAATTTCTGTAGAGCTTATTTTCAGCGTGTTGGGTTGGGTGTGTTCAGGGTGTTTTTAGGGGGGGTTTCTTTGGTTTATTTTAAGTTTTTTTCCAAAACAGGTTTTTTTTTTTTTTTACAGGAAAGTATTCTTATAATTAATTGCCTGTCCAGGCATTCTTTCTCCTTTTGTCACATGCTGGTGTAGCATAACCTCAGCAGTGGATCAGTCCAAAATATTCAGAACGTGGCTATGTAATTCATGGGGAATAAAATCCAATATGTAGTCAAGTGTTTTCCATTGTTAGACAAAAATAGCCATAATATTTATCAGTGTATTCCAGTGAAAGTAGGCATCCAACTCTGATAAATATTGAAACTCAGGATTCATATAAAGATGAATATTCACAGGCCTATTTGAATTTCTGCTTCTACCTAAGCAGATGTAGGTGAGAAGCAAAAGAAATTCTGCTAATTTCATGTCTAAATATAAATAATTAAACCAAGAAGTACTGTTGCATATATTAAATGGTGGTCTTCTATAAACAATGCGGCAATTGAATTTGTTCAGCATTTTTTCTAGTGCTGTGTAGTTCCCATGACTGGTGCCTTGACGTTAGTGAGCAGCTGGAAAGTGATTAATCTGTTGCAGTTGCGTAATTATTAATATTTTGGTTGGTTCTGCAGCACTCTGCATTTCTGTGCCTGACTGCCTAATTAATGTTTGCATAGCATTTGGAAGAGATAAAGTACAGAATGACACCTATTAATATAATCGCCTCTCAAACATGACCCAACCCTTGGCTTCACCTCACTTGGGTGAGCTGCCACTGGAGCTTATTGGAGGTGGCTTTGCAGTTGAGTTCTGGCTTGACCTTAATACTTTGAGTTTAGGCTGGAGATACCAGAGTGAGGCAACTTTTATTCACGGTACGTCCACAGGAGGCTGAATGAGTTTTGTGCCTGTCCTTGGAGCTCGAGTTATGCTTCATGTATTAAAATTACCCTATCTACGGAGAGTTTCAGGCATTAATTAAAACTGCCTGGTCTGCAGAGGACCTTGGGATCCAGTTGTGTAAAACAATCGATTCTACCCAGGGTTTTGCCTGTAGCAGCATCTTCTTCATGTCACACTTCTACTGGGGATCACCAAAGACTGGTCTCTCTGGAGTCATGTTTTGTAATGTTAAACTCCCTAAGACTGACCATTGATAGACTCTAGAGTGAATTCTACCTGGGTCCCAAGCAGCTCTGCTACGTTTTGAATATGGTTAAACTTATTTCTGTTAAATATCCTTCTGTTATGTCAAGGGATGATATTTCTACAGCTGATAGATGTGTAGTTAAAAGGACATGCTATTACAAAAATAAAGGCTTTTGAGGTAAGGACAATTGTGAGTGGTGCAGCGAATGCAGAATTCCGGTTTGCTGTGGGTAGTGGTTGGCAGTGTCAGAGGCGTGCTGTGGAAGCGATGCAGGAGATGAGAGAGGATTGTTCCCTTCCTCAGCACTTGTGTTGGAGTCCTCCCATGGAAAGTCCTTTCCTTGTACTTTTTGTTGCTGATTAGAGCTTAAGTGTCTTGAACTCTCGCCAGAAAGCATTCCCCTAATGTCAAGGAAAAGCTATGCAAACTTTGTACAGTTGAAATTCTTGTTTCCGTTTGCAATGGAAAGTCAAAGATGTGGGGTCTTCGTCACCATTATGTGTATCTTCCCTTGTCTTCTCCACCAAGCCTATCCAAACTGGCTCTTGCGATGAAAACCCTGCTTAGAAACTTCATCTGGCTGTTCCTTCTTCTGTAGTGCTAATCTGCTGCATTTCCTGGGCAAATCTAAACTGTCTCTAAGGAAGGACAAGAACTTCTTCAATATATGGAAACATGTAAACAGAACTGAAAATGCTACTGAGGTGGTGGTGGTGATGGGTGAGAATAGTAATAACTAATAACATGGTGCTATGTATTGCAGTATAGACATCTGAAGCCAGAGGATGTGTAATTCTAGTCTGAAGCCACTGAAGCTGGAGATTAAAAGAGAATGGTTAAAACTAGGGAAACAAAGACTGAAAAGGGAATGTTTCAGAGGGGAAGAACTGTCTGAGTGAAGAGGGCACTAGGAAGTAGCAAAAATTCATTTAACCTGAAAGCAGAAACTTTTAGCTGCCAAAGTGGGATTCTACCATAACACTCAGCTGTGCACAGTTGTAAAAGAGAGCTAAAATAGTGTATATGATTATGTGTAACTTACGCTTATTTAGGGATTACTTGGCAAGTTTTTCCGCAATTGCAGAGGGTTTTACTCAGCTTTGCAAGAGGTCTGTTCCCGTTTTACATTCCTGATGTGTCAGTGATGAAGCTCTCACTAGATGTGACCTGACTCTGATTTAGGCCATAATTTCCAAATTACAAAGTTAGAGACCATATCAATGCAATTTTCTCATTTATCCTTTACATGCAGATGATTAGGTATATTATGTTTTTCTCTGTTTAACTCACAAGTCCATCTGGGCAATTTTAATTACATCTTTCTCAAAAGTTATGGAGGTGAGATGATGCACTTTAAATAAAACAGGCGCTGTACAGACATTTTTATATGCAGATGTTCCACCTATCTGTCTGGTTATTGATCCTCTGTGCATTTTACATGATGCCTCTTTTCATTTTTGCTTGGTTGCATTTGAATTAGTATGTAAGCATTGAAATTAAAAACATTCAGGGAGTTACAAGAATACCTACTTTTCCAAGCACCTATCAAATTGTGGATAATATGGGCCCAAAGTGCTTCTTTATTGCCAATAAAAATGAAGTTATGTTGCAAAATTTGAGGTGATTAGTCTGTTGCTTTATAGGTAAAGTATGTCTGATTCTTAGAAAATCTAAATATTATTGGAAAGGGACCTCATTTTGTGATGCTTGTGTGGTCAATGAGAAGAAAAGGTAAGAGTTGTGTAATGCAGAACCCACCAGCTCAGGCACTGGGGCTTGTTGCCGGCTCTGTCTCAGAGGTTTTAGACACCTATATCTTTGAATGGTCTGAGAGCTGCAGTGCTGGCCTGGAGTGTGCACCTAGAAATAACAAGAGGTGTGTTAACTGCGTGCAAGACACTGTTCTCCCACTCTTGAGATTGAGGTTTGGAGCTCGTGTTTACTGTTGCTTGTTTCAATTGCTGGGGAAAGTCTAGCATAACTAGTGGGAAACATGCCTCTGTGTAAATATTTCACCCCCCGACACCATCCTGCATAGGTATAGAACGTCTTTCCCTTTTCTTCACTTTCACAGGTATTTTCATCATTTAGAGCCCCTGGGGAAATCATTAGTTTCCTTTCAGACTTGGGTTTGCCTTCTGCCCTTACCTCATGCAGGGGAGCATTAACTGACTGAAAATGATGTTGGCAGCAATCATTACTGTTTGGATAAAGGTCTTTCAGTTAAGCAGCAATTAAAAGTGATCATCCAAATAGAATGAAAGGTGAAAAGGTCAATTCAACTTTGATAATTATAGTACTATAAATGTGAGCAATAACAGAATTACCCTTTATTGACAGCTCAATGTGTAAATAGGCTGGCAGAGCATTGCTGGCTGATGTTATCTGTAGCAGAAAGTGGGGCTCTTCACTGTGTCTGTGTCATTTTGTAGGGTCTTTCATAGAAGTGCATGCTGCCTTCTGCAGCTAGCGACTAGTGGTCACAAGTGCTCCAGTTCTTACAGGATTTCGACCATTAAATAGAGCAAATGCTGATGCATTCTTGCATATATGTGCTCAAAATCAGTCTATGGCAAGTAAGTGGGCTGCTTGCAGTAAATACTGCTTTTAATGAATACAGCATAGAATGCTATAGTGCAGCTCGTTCATCTGAGCATTGTTTAATGTGGGTTTATTGAAGTGTTTGTCAAATGCTGTGACAGTCTGTGCCCTGAAATTAAGGATATATTCACAACAGGCTGTGCTGATTCATTGCTAGTATTGGGAAAGCTTTCCTGCATATTATGATGAAAAGCAAAACTTGCATATTATTGCCTCAGTGCTTCAATTTGTTTTTTCTTATGTTTTTGAATTCTTTATTTTACAATTAAATATATGTATTTAGCTTCATAAATCAAACTAAGACACAATTTTTTAATAGTCTTTATCATATTAATTAGGCTATGAAGCAAGTCAAGCATTACAGCCATTTATAATTGATAAGAAGTTGATAATCAATGAGTCAATCAACTAATTAACCAGACCTCAGGCAGAATCTTCACCTGAAGTTGGTGACTTTAAACTTCATTAAATTTTCCAGATGTTAGTGAAAAGGGTGAAAAATATATCTATCTTAATTTATTGATGTCTTAATTTTACCTTTATGAGTTTAAATGTATGACGATTGCATCTGTTTTGAGGGAAATTGTAATTTATAAAACATCCTGTGTCTTTTCAGTTATATTGCATAGCTGAAAAGAAGTCGTTAATCTGAGAGTGCTGTTTGAACTCTGTGCAGTGTGTGTTGAGTACAACGTGAATTTAGATGGCTTCCTCTTTGTGCCTGGAATACCTGCTATACTATCTTTTAAATCGTACCTTCTCACCCTTCATGGCTGCAAAATAAATCCCTGGCAAAGTTCAGTGTTATTGTTGGGTTTACTTGTGAAAAGCAGATAGTGTAATGGGTGTTCAGTGAGACTTAGAAGGATACGTTTTTTTCTGCTCCTGAGAGCTTACTGTCTATGTAAACAGACAACATGAAATGCTCGCTGAGAGCCAGATCAAGCTTTATTCCTCCTTCCATTTTCCATATGGTCCATGTGAAATAGTATTTTGTGTGAGCTTTGTGAGAGGAAGTCTGAAGAGATACTTGAAAGAAGGTAGGTTGGGTCTTTCCAGGATATGAAAGCAGGGAGTAATGCACGAGATATAGCAAGACAAAAAGGGACTGAAGGCAGCTGGGTGAATTTGTGGAATGAAGATAACAAAAATTCACTTCCTCATCTACTTACAAATAAATTCTTGGTCAAGTGACCTAAATCAGATTGTTTTTTATCATGTCCCTTAAAAGGGGAATTATATATGAAACAAATAATGACATCATTGTATTTTTGAGCTTTACTCCTGAAGTCCAGGTTGTGGTGATTTGGCAATAAATTGAAGTACCTTGTTGGTTTACCATGCACATTTGTCACAATTTTCTGATCCCCTTGAATGTGTAATGCAGATCCAGGGCCCATAGGGTGGGATCTGCTTGAGGCAGAAGTACACTGCGACCATACTAAGAGAAAGTAAATAAAGGCAACTCTGAAATTGCAAACATTACTGAAAGGGATGATACTTAGTGAAAATTAAAAGTTAAAAAAAAAAAAAAAAGAGTAAAAAAGTAGGAAGAAAGGCTAAAGGGAGAAATAAGCTTCTTTCTTGTGGCTTTCTTCCTTAAGGAAGTATCTTTGAAAGAGGCAGAGGTATGAGACCAGACCACAGGCTGAGCAGTGGTATATCTGCAATGTAGGAATAATGGCTAACCTGACAGCTCTGAAAGAGCAATTGAAAGAAGCTCTGAAAAACCTGTTATGGACATCAAATCTGGGAGAGTGGTCTCGAAGGACAGCCTGATGGTCCAGCTGCAACCAGGGCACCTGGGTGAGCGCGAAATGGAAGAGGCATTTGTCACAGCATGTGTGTTTGCAGGTGTTTGCTCTCTTTAGTCCTTCTGAGTTAGGAACATTAACATACTTGAGAGAGAAAACAAGACTAAAAGGCAGCACAGCACATAATCAAACACTTACTGAACAATGTATTTCTCGACTGGAATAAAAATTCTCTGTGTAGCAGTATAAAAATGATGCATCTTCTGAGTCAGGAAGCCCAGCTGCAGTTCCCATGTCAAGTGGCCAGGAATAGTTATCAGTAGTGGCAACATCTCTGGTTTTATAAATTGGAAAATCTGCAGATTCTCATCCTTTTTCATATGTGATATTGAGTAGCAGCGCTGGGCTCCTCAGAATGCACTGGTGTCTCCACTCTTTCAGGGGAGAGCAGACAGGCCCTGGATCCTTATTAATCTGTGCTCCCCAATGTTAGCTACTCATTTCAAAATATAATAACTAATTTCCAGCGTATGTGGCTTACCACTGCAAGGTGTTTCTTTTTAGTTCGAGTTCTAGAGAGCATGGTGCACATTATAAAACCTGTGTCCTCTTTCTTCAGGGTGAAAAGCAGAGGCTCTCCATGTATTTTCTCAGTTGCTGTAACAGCCCCACAGTATCACTCCTCAAACAACTAATTAGAAAATAACCTGCGTAGAAGTTTCCAAAATGTAATACTGACTTTGCTTCATCAAGTTTAACAGTCCAATTTCTTGGTCTGTTGCAGTTCATTTCTGCATGAACTTCCATGTGTTCTTTTTTCCTGGGTTTTGCTAGTACATTCATGCACTTAGGATAGAATATGGAAGTTACTCACTAATGAAAGGCATAGGAGCGTCATGCCAACAGTTAGTGTGACGAGAGAGAACCTAATGCTTTCCCATGTAAATTATGTGGATCCTGGATGTAAGCCAGGCATTCATTTTGTTAAAATGGGGTTTGATAATTGAAACTAATTTAACATTGACCCCATTAAGTTGCATTTTATTGCTCATTTAATATGCCTGTCTTACAAGCTCCCAGAACTAGGAAGCAGATTTGCAGTGTGAGTTTATAATTTCTCAAAGCTCCAGCCATCGAGGTAAATGTTGAGTTTGCTAGGTGGGATCAGCACCAACATGTGCAACAGATGTTTTGCCTGTGTTAGGTCAATGTGGCATCTTTATGCAGAGCTGTGCATCAGCAAGCACTGGGGATCGGCTGATGAGAGTGGATTAAACTGAACAGCTTGAGTTTGTGCAGATTTGCTGTGGAAAGACACTTGCTTCATCTGGAAAGCAGCCTGGTGGATGATCCCACATCACTCCCTGTAGCCCAGCAGAGCCCTCCCCACTGCTCCCAGCAAGGTCCTGCAGCCCTTGTGCTGCTTGAGAAAGAGAAGATTTGTCAAAGCTGATAAGTAACCCTGGTCCTCCAATAGTGTAAGTGGTTTTATTGACTTCTGTCAAAGAATTCCAATTTGAATTGGCCAGGAGCTGGCTTATTGTGTTTTAATGATGCAGAATTTCCACATTCAGCTATCCTCTTCTGGCTTCCTCTGTTTTACTGTTCTTTTATGTGATTTCTGTATTTCTCCACCATCTAAATATTTTCTGCAGCTTATGAATTGCTAAATAATCCATTAATGTTTATCACGCTTTTTGGTGCTAATTGCAGTGCAGCGCTAGGTGATGGTTACTCAAACACAGTTGTATTTATCAAAACATCAGTGGGCAAAAAAAAAAATAGGTCAGAAAGGCAAGAAAATAGAGATATGCAAATAGCTGTGATGGGTGCTTGTTTACAAATGTTCTCTTCTGCAACTGTGGCTACAGGAGCAGTGTATGAATGATGAATTACTGGAGCTTTACTCTTGTGAAATGGCAGCAAGAGTGTGTCTGGGTTACATCGTGGGGCCTGGGGATAGGTAATGAAAGGCGGTGAGATGTGTGTCAGTGTGCAAAGGGGAATGCTGCAAACCTGACCGAAGTTACTTAAAAGGTACAGCTAATACTACTATGTATACACAGTACAAACTAGATGAGAATGTGTGGAACTGTTTAAAATTATACACATATCTGAAAAACATTAAAAGGAGCAATCTGTGTTGAGTTTTAGCTGCTACTCCATGATCCAGACCACATTTAAAGCACATGGCTAATGTCCCTTTTTTTAAATGTACATGCATGCAAACCTAATATAAAGCACAGGAAATACAAGGCAAAGCATACAATTCTGTCGCTCAATCTGAAAGAGCAATGTTTCACAGGCATTACATTAAAATTAAAAATGAACATTGAAAATTAAAACACTGAAAGGGGCAGGAAAAGAGACATTGGGTATAGTATTGATGAAGGATTTAGAGCTCATTCGTACAAGGAAAATGCTTTGTCAGCAAGTGTTGACAGGGAACTGTCTGTACTGTGTAATCTTGGTGCTGAATTGCTGGGTCACAATATTATATTTCTTCTCACCCAAGAGTAGTGAATTCCACTCTGGAGTAGAAATAACATTGAAAATCAATGAGATACTGCTTTAATAACAAAATCCACTGTCTCATTCCATGAATGTCCTCAGGAATAAAATCAAACACAGAGAAAGCAGGTCAACCTTATCTCCAGCTCACCACTGAATTTAGTGTTTAGATCATCCTGAGTAGGTTCAGAAGTCAGTGCCATCCAGAGGCAGAATGTGAAGAAGTCATGGACAGGGCTGCAAAGAGCTCAGGACCAACTTCGCATGAGCCTGCAGCTGCAAATGTCTGTAATATGTGCCAGTGTATTCCAGCAGCGTCAGGGAAGTGAAGTCCTGCTGCTGTAGCGCTGCTTGGGCCGTTTGAAGAGGTCAGGAGCTGCCTAACCAAGCTGAGCAAAAGCATAGGAGGTGGGAATCTAACCTGGGATTTGGGGAAGAGGAATCTTCACCTCAGTGTTCAGGTGCTGGTAGTTGGTCCTCAAATAAGGATGTTCTAATGGCACTATTGCAAGCAGTAGGGGTCTGATTGCTGTGTTTCTCTGTTTTGAATGGCATTGAATCAAACTTTGACAGTTTTACTTGAAGACAGCCTTTCATTTTGTTCCAACACCTATCAGACATGTTGTTTCCATACAGGTGTGGTTGTGCTACATTTGAAACACACTTGGCTGTGTACAAAATGTGTTTTTTCCTGGTGACACAAGCTAAGTGTGCCTGCCAGTGTTTTGAAGGATTGATTTGTGAAAGGTTGTTAGCCTGTTAGGTCTTACACGTTGGAGTCAGCAGTGGCATTCACAGTTCTTGCAAGGTGGTGTGTTTAAAATGATGGTAGAGGCTTTTAGCATGTTTAGTTTAACTTTTCTTAATGTGACATCCAATTACTGGTAAAACTTAGTTACCTTTTAAGTCAGGACATTCTCTGGCATTTTACTGCTTTCTTCTAAAAGTATTTAGGAGAAGACACATGAAAATATAGCAGTTAAAATTGCAGTAGTTAGCAAGGATTTTTTATAATTTGAGAGATGTCACAACGCAGCTTAAGGAAATAAATAGAAGCGTATTTTTGATGTGTGTCAGCTGATAAAATGTGCCAGTCCAAATCAGTGAAATTACAAGAGACAAGATCTCTGTGTGCTTAATAATTAGCAGGACAGAATTTCTGGCAAAATAGTTTCCTGTAGGAAAGCTGAACGTTGCGTTAAAGTTTACTGTGGTTTTGTCTGGTTTCAGGCTCTTTGTATTCTTCCAAAGCTTTTTTCTTATTGAAGGAAATTGAATATGGCATCTGGAAGTGCTGCAGAGTGCAGAAGGGCTTTGGGTATAGGGAAGATATCTGCTCTGCATTTTGGGCTCCAGTCCCTTCTGCCTCTGTGACAGACCAGTGTAGCACAAAGAGGAAGACGTGGGTTGTTTGACACCAGTTGCTGTGGTTGCAGCACTCTTTGCACATGGGGCATCATTGCCTGTAGTGCAGTTTGTGTCATGCCTGGTTCTCAGCATGTCCTATGGGTGCAGGGACAGCCAACGCAGGAGGACCTTGAGACGTCGAGTGCCCGCACTAAGGCTCTGAGTGTACATATGAGGCAATTTCACAGCTAGAAAAACCCCTTCCAGTGTACCAAGCCGCTAATGTGCACACCTGAGAGCTGCCTTGACTTCCCCTGGCAGAGCTGGAGGAGGCAGTGGAAAGATTTAGAGAGAAAAACAAAGCATTTTCCATCACTTTGCTTAGGCATATTGGATGATTCAGAAGAAGCAGCGCTGATGCTCTGCAGGAGTTACATTCTGTCCCTTGCAATTGCTGTTTATTGTGAAGAGCAGAATGTAGTAGCTTAAAAACTATTTGTTTCTGAAGTCTTCAGAAGATCTCATGTAAATTCAACAGTTACTATGCAGCTGCCAACATAGCATTTAAAGTAATAAAAATGTTAGTTTCACTATATGAATCTATTAGTAGCCAGCCTGTACTT
This sequence comes from Forpus xanthops, assembly GCA_032466535.1. Lineage (NCBI taxonomy): Eukaryota > Metazoa > Chordata > Aves > Psittaciformes > Psittacidae > Forpus > Forpus xanthops. The sequence continues at coordinate 4,687 of JASSUY010016385.1, read as the reverse complement.
AAATTAAAAATATCTTGGCTGAGCCATATGAATGTACTAGCAGCATGTCTTTAGCTGTATAATGCTTAACTTGATCTACCCTTCATTATACATACAATCTAAAATTGACAGTAACAAACTATATGTAGAGACTTTAAGGGGCAAAAAAACCCCACTGTTTTCACCAAATTTTTGCATTTGTTTTCAGTGTTCATCTATAGCAGTGTAAGGGCAGTGCTCTGAAAGCAATGCAAGTTGTAACTAAGTACCAGGAGAGCATTCTTGCAGATAGGAGCGGGGTTTAGTTTGCTGGGATTGTAGGTTTCTTCTGAGAGGAGATTATTTCTGCTTATTTGGCAACTATGGTTGTGAAAAGGCGTACTTAGAAGTGCTTGCTTCTTTGGATTTTATACCAGAATGTCACTAATACGTGATTCATTGTACTTCTCAAAAAAGCAGACAGATGAAGAACAAAAGCTGATGGGAAGATAGTAACAGAGTAGATGACCAAATTGCTTGAAGGAGCGTGCCAAAGGGGATGAGGTGTCAGGCTGCATGACAGGCTGTGCTAATTTGAAATATCAGCATTTCCATTAAAAATGGGATCAGATTTTCCCGGGAGCAGGGAAATTGTAGAATGAGGCACAGCCTTGCAAATTTCTTTAAAGATGATTTTTTTAAGAAGTAATTTTTTTAAGTGCCATAAACCCCTTTAAAATGAAGAGGGAGAAAAGAAAAACTGCAGGATTTTTGAGTCCTCTTGTTTAGTAATGTAAGCAATGTAAAACTAGATGTCAGTAAACCTGCGTAACCATAACCTGCTTGATAATATGATTCAGAATTAGATGTTTATGGTTCAGCACATTTATCTAAAGCAGGACTGTAGGGCTAGGTGTGTGTGGGCTGATTATTTAGAAAGCTCTCTAAAGAATCTATGATACAGCAATGAAAATGTAATCCTCTGGTGTGTACATCCTTCACTGGAGAATCAGCTCTGAGATCACATTAGTTTTCACCCAAAGTAAGGCTGCAGTGTGTGCATACAGTGTTTACTCAGTTTCCAGCACTAAGTCCTGACACATTACCTGTAGGCTCAGAGCAGAGTGCCTGTGAATTTATTGCAGTGTATCTGGATACAGGTGCTGCTTTCCTAAACCCACAGGTACAAGATGACACTGCCTTCCTCACTGATAACCGTGTAGTCATTACGATGCTCAGGACAGCAGAGTGGAAGTGGGAAGATGCTCTGGTGCGAGAGCAGTCCATATGTGCATGCTTGCTTTTCTAGGTTACTGCTTGCTCCTGGGCTGAAATGCTCTTGTGGGAGGAGATGCAGCTCTGTGAGGTGTCACAAACAGGGGTTTTGCTCCAAGTGATGACCAGAGGTGTTCAGTCACCAGCTACATTTGAATTTTCAGTCTCAGAAGGGGCAACTTTCCTCATAAAGCTACTCTTTATGTGAATCAGGCAGGACCTTCTATGTCCCTCATGTCACATGTTAACGTATTTGTGAGTTTACTTTTGTTTCCAAGGAGTTTTTCCTTACGAAGTTCCTATTTCTATGACCATTTATGGCCATAAATTATTTTTTAATGTATATTAATATTTCGTTATATACATCTGGTTCAGATTTCATATGGGTCAAATTTAGTTTCTGTAATAAACTTGATTTTCATAAGGTCATCTTGGTGTAGCAGTGCAAATTTTAATTCCCTTTCTTATTATAATGGAGGACATATTTAATACTGTTTACTCTGGATTAGTTTAGATGCCCAATTTGTGAATTGAGGAACCAGAATCAGATGACAAAATTCAGTGCACGGTCAATGAAAATAGGTGATTGGGATTCTTTATCAGAGGTGGATTACTGGCCACTAATGGTGTCAGCTATTCTGTATCTTAATCAGTTCCAGTGATCCCATTTATAATTTTCACTCTTACTGGCAAGAAGTTATTCAAACAAGTAAATTGACTATAATCGTAATTTGCTTCTTGGACACAAAAGGCTTAAAATTAACAGGCTTTTTCCCCTAGAGAAATCTTCCTCACTGCAGAGTGGTGTTCTGTTAATTATTCCTTCATCCCTTTTTGCTTTACAAAGGTGACAGAGAAACCTGAAAGGGATCAGTATGTGTATGATGCAGACAGCAGCTGTCCCATGACTGCTTCTGGCAAGGTTTGCTCTGACTTTGATGCCACCCCAGCCTGCAGATTCAGTGTTGGTATTTTTCGATGGTCAGACGTGAGTGTAGGCCTGTACCAGTACAGAAACATCTGATATTTCAGAGATCAGCCTGTTTTGTCTGTTGCTGGGGTTGGAGAACAGTATTTTGTGGTATATATTTGAAAACTAATCCTGGAATATCATAAATAGAGGACTAAGCAAGGTGCCCATTGAAAGGTACTCTTGACAAGATGTTCAAAATACCTTGTTTTCCTAATGCTGACAATGAGTATCTTTAAGATAAAGCTTTTCCCCTTTGTTGTGCTACAGGTGGTTTTTAAAGAACATTTTTTTTTCTCTTTTCATGCTGCTAAAGCAAATTGGTATGTAATTAGATTTATATAGTGAATAATCTTATTTGCATATCCAATTAATTCTTCCTGTTTTAATTTGTTAAGGTTGGATTCACATTAGTAGTAAAAAATAACACTTAAATTATCCAAGGTTCAAATTTTCTTTTACTGTGATTTGTTCAAGATGTTGCATTAAAACTTGGTCCTGAACATCCTCTTCCTTTAAGGGCAATTAAGTAACATGGAAAAAGGCAATCAAAAGAAGACTAACCTGTGTTATAAAAAAAGTAAGGGTTTATTTATGCTGACCAAAGCAAATGCAGTGTGAATTTAGGCTTTTTAAACATCTTATCATAGAACCGTTTTGACTTGAAGGGACCTTAAAAGATCCTCTGGTCCAATCCCCCTGCCATAGTCAGGAGCACATAACTATGCCAGGTTGTTCAAGCCCCGTCCAACCTGCCAGGGATGGGACAGCCCATGACTTCTCTGTCAACCTGTGCCAGCGGCTCAGCACTCTAACAATAAATGATTTCTTTCTAAGACCTCATCTGAATCCACCTTCTTTCAGTTTAAAGCCACTCCCCCTTGTCTTGTCTGTACATGTCGTTGTCAAAAACTCCTCTCCAGCCTTCTTGTTGGCCCCCTTTAGGCACTAGAAGCTGATCTAAGGTCTCCATGGAGCCTTCTCTTCTCCAGCATGAACAGCCCCAACTTTCTCAGGCTGTCTGCACAGTAGAGGTGTTCTAGTCCTTGGAGCATTTTCATGGCCTTCTCTGGACCTGTTCCCACAGGTCCATGTCTTTTCAGCTCTGAGAACTCTAGGAGTCCTACTTAAGGTCTGGAGATGCCCAAAGACTGAATAATTTTGACTGGAGGTAATGGTGGACTTTGTGAGCCTTAGGAGGACTGACTATTCTCCATGTATTTTAATTGTCACTTGTGGAGACTTCCCTTGAAATAAGCACCCTTTTTCTGAAGACATCTGTTTATCATCTTGATTATCTTCTCATAATTGTATTCAGAAATGCAAAAGATAAGTAAATAGTAGAAGAGGAACCTAATTTAAAATTTAACATGCCTTAAATTCCACACATTTCAACACAAGGGAGAGGTGTTTAGTACCCGTGAAAATAAGGCCACTTCCCCAGTGTGTAATTTCAGCAGCTTCCTGCAGACCTCTGCAGCTTCATTGGCTATTCAGAGGGTTGGGATTTTTCATGTGTAGTCCAAGAAAAGTTCCATTTTTGCTCTGAACTGGGAAATAGCTTGGCACAATCCCTGCTTATAAAATTATGCCGAAGCTGAAGGAAGAGCTCTTGAGCTGTAAAAGTGCTCAGGGGATATTACCAGGGGTGAAAAGTCAGCAAGTCAAATATTTATTCAGATGTGCTGAAGCCAGTTTGTTCCCAGCATGCATGAGGCATACAAGTTATAGTCCTGCTTCCCAGTTACCCTTACAGCTGATTCTGAGTTTGGGAGCAAAGGTCTGTTAGCTGTGGAGGAAAAAACAAAGGGGTTGATGAATCAAGGCTAGAACACATATATTGTAACCTGAAATTAAAGTGATATTTCAGTACGGTGAATGTGCAGGCATGTAAAGGGGACTGGACTCTGGCAGATGAGAACCTGTTAATTTGAAGTAGAAATATCTGACCAAAACGTGTCTTTATGGCTGGGTGGATAAAAAAGAAGGTGAAACATTGTTTGCCACGGTGAGATCAGCACCAATGAATGTTTAATGGTGTCTTCATTTAACGTCACTTGAAGCATTCAGTAAATGTGGCATGTAACATGTGCTTAAGCTTCACACTGCAGTTTGACCTGGAGTCTTTTAATTCAGCCTGTTTCAGAACAGAGATCAGGCATGGTGTGATGTCTTCACCTAAATGCTTACAATTACAATGATTACCCATGAGCTCAAGATAAGTAAGGACACAGTCATACTGCTACTGTTGAATTACCACAGTGAAAAATGCATGGGCTTGGGTGTGTTGGTTGATGAGAGAATGAACATGAGCCGCATGTGTGCTCTTGCAGTCCAGAAAGCCAACCATATCCTGGGCTGCATCAAAAGGAGTGTGACCAGACCAGCAGATCAAGGGAAGTGATTTTGTCCCTCTACTCTGCTCTCGTGAGACCTCACTTGGAATATTGTGTGCAGTTCTGGTGTCCTCAACATAAAAAGGAC
>JASSUY010016381.1:14084-27276 GCA_032466535.1 Forpus xanthops | reverse complement strand
CTTCAGTCCCCTGATCATCCTCATGGCCCTCCTCTGGACTTGTTCCAACAGTTCCATGTCCTTTTTATGTTGAGGACGTCAGAAATGCACACAATACTGCAAGTGAGGTCTTATGAGAGCAGAGTAGCGGGGCAGGATCACCTCCCTCAATCTGCAGGTCACTCTCCTTTTGATGCAGCCCAGGATATGGTTGGCTTTCTGGGCTGCAAGAGCACACTGCCAGCTCATGTTTATTCTCTCATCAACCAACACCCCCAAGTCCTTCTCCTCAGGGCTGCTCTGAATCACATCTCCACCCAACCTAATAGAATTTTGTTTGGTGCCTGTATCACACTTACTGAGGAAACTTTGTATTTCAGCTGAAAGGAACCTCAGAGATACTCTTGCCTATACCATAGGGAGCTGTGCCGTATCTATTGTTCAGAAGAGCATGAAGTCTCAACTTAAAAATCTTAGGAATGGAAGCGGCAAAACAAGATGAAAGACTCTTTCAGGACTTAATTTCTCTGATTATTAGAAAATGCCTAAAAATCGGCCTAACTTATGCCCCTGCCTATGGCAGGGGGTTTGGAACTAGAGGATTTTAAGATCCTTTCCAACCCTAACTGTTCTTTGATTCTATGATTTATGGCCACTTACTTCAATGCCAATATTAGCTTTTGTCTTTATGGTCAGAGACAAGTGCTTAGTGATATTTACCCTCTGTATTTTCCACTGTTTGTTAACGTGAACTTGGGAACTTCCCACTACAAGAGGTTGTATTGAGATTTAGTTATTTGACCGTATATCCTTCTGATGTACAGTGCTGCTGAGCCATTTACTGTGAAAGCATAGAATCATGAAATCATAGAATGCTTTGAGTTGGAAGGGTCCTAAAAGATCATCCAGTTCCAACTCCTCTGCCGTGGGCAGGGACACCTTCCACTAGACCAGGCTGCTCAGAGCCCTGTCTAACCTGGACTGGACACTGCCAGGGATGGGGCATCCGCAACTTCTCTGGACAGCTTGTTCCAGTGTCTCACCACCCTTACGTTGAAGAACTTCTTCCTAATGTCTAATCTAAAATTTTGTCAGAGATGGGATTTACGCTAATAAAAACATCTGCTTGTTATTGGTCTTTGGTCTACAAATGGTGTGATATAGACCAACTGACTCATGTTCACACTGCATAGGCATGGTTCCTTTTGGAGCAGAATGGTTGTATACCCATCTGTATAGTGGTTGGTTCCTATGACAGGAGTAGTACTGAAGGTGTTTATGGTTGGAGGGAGCTACACTTGGTACAGGCACGTCCACAGGAAAATGACATCAGGGAGCAGAAGCTACAGTATCTGACTACATAAGTGCTCGCAGCAGTGCTGCTTTGCAGTAGACTCAGCTGTTGTTTGGTATATGCAAAGACATGCTGTAGATTGCTCAGGATGAGGAGGGGTACCTAAGTGTGTTATTGTCAGAGACAGCAAGGGAGGCACACAATACTGAAATTATACCAGCTTAATGCCTTTGGACCAGCTTTATGCTGGGGGTGGGAGAGCAGACAATTCCTACAGTGGCATAAGTTAGTGAGTAGATGGACAACACGGGTTGCAGTGTGCAACCTTTCAGTACGAGTAAAAGCCTCAAAACGAGGGAATTTTTTAAGGGCAGGGTCAGCTTATAGCAAATCAGTACTTTGTGTCATCTGGCTATGGTGCTTTTACCATAGTATTCGGAGCCTTACAGACGTAGTTAATTAATTGCCCGTTCATGTCTTGAGTGACATTTTAATTCACATTACTACTCTTTATTATTATTATCTCTTTTTCTAGAAGTTAGATCTACAAGCTGTGCCTCATTAATGCTTTCTTTATGGAAGAAAAAAGGGCTTTTTGCCCACCACTCTTACAATGGTTTTCCAAGCATAACTCTAATGCAAGGTGCTTTTTGCACTTTGAGCTGCTTTCTTTTAGCATCTACATGGAACATTTGGAAAAGGAGTGTCTACAGGCAGCCTAAACAGGCACAGATTACTTTGTCTATGTTAATATAATTTGGTTTTTAATTAGTAAGGTGCTGCAATGGCTTTACAGAATTCTGTAATGCTGTTAAATAAGGGAAAGCTAGTATGAGACTCAAACGGGTATCTATTGGAAGACTGAGCTCATTGCCTGGCTACTCCAAAATTCAGTCACCCCTGCTTAAGTAATTCCTTATAGATGTTTGTCTAGTGTGTTCTTCACTCGAAAGAGACAGATTCTACAACCGTCTCTGTTACTCTAGTGCTTGCTATAGCCTGCTAGCAGTTGTTTCCCCTCTATTTCCGTTATTTCTGACCAGAGCACATGAATCCTGCTAAAAGCATTTAGTCAGTACTTTAACAAAGTTCTTTAGGAAAGTCTCTGGAAAGGATTTTATTGCTAGGGCACCACAGATCTCCCTCATGGTCAGTTTTGGAAGCAGGTATTTTTTGAGACTCTCTATTGCATTTGTCTACTTTTTTAGGAAGCCCATTTCCCAGGTGCTGTAGAATGAATGAGTCTGGAAACAGTTGTGCTTTCTTCCCTTGCCTGTATCGTATACTTATCAATCTGTAGCTTTATTTTTAAAGTGGCATGCAATTTAATAAGTGTTTTGAAACAACACTTTGATAAAGTATTTTATTTTCCCAGAATTTGTTACGTTTTCCAGGAACTTAAGTGGTAGAATCTCAGAACCATAAATCTAACTTTTTTTCTACTAAAGAAAATATAAAATTCTCTTTGGCTTCAAGCACTAAAATTCAGGCCAGGACTGGAAATTCTGAACTTGTCTCCTTCAGCATGTCAGAGAATCAGACTGTTGTCAACTATCTGAACATCAGCTCACAAGCCTGGTTTTAGGCTGTGCAATTTAAAAATGTGAACACAGTTTTCATGTGAGAAATAATACATAAATGGGCTGGCAGAGCTTCCAAGTTAGGGTCGCGATTTGTTTCCTGTTCTGAAAAAATGTGGGGACATAATGTAATGATATAAAATTCTACCCAAGCCATGTCATGACCTGCAGATACCGTTACTGAGGGTAACAAGATGTGTTTATGAAGTTCAGCAGTAACTGTTCGTATGTACGCTTTTTTTCATGAGTAATAGATAATTAGAGGTGCCTTTGACTTCCATGAAAGGAAGGTCTTCTAGAGGTCTTTTTTAAGGTGAAGTGTTGGCCAAGAGGTAGTCACTGTGAAGTAAATGGCATGCAGGAAGTCACCCCTCAATTTATGCATGTCACTTGTTTGCATCTTCAAACCTAAAAGCTCTGATTTTATTCCACCAACTGAAAATTATTTTAATATGGAAAATGAGGTCTGTTTATCTTATCCTTTGATAAAATATTTCTGGGAGTAGGTCCGATCTGTATTTCTTGGGAAACTGCTTCAGTGAACAATGCCAGAAGACTTTTTTTCATATACAATCCTTCTTTTTTTCAAATCACATGTTCATGTGGCTCAGTACAGAATGCCACATTTTCCCAAAGCTTTGAAGAAAAATATGTTAAATAGCATAGGTCTATAAGAAATTAAAGCAGCTTTGAGAAAAAGGACAGAGTTGACATACACCTACACGAAGTATAAACATCTTTGCAGGTAAACTTGATGATGAGAAAAAAGAGAGGGTTTATCTGGAAAAAAAAAAAAAAAAACAAAACATTAATTGAGCAGTGATAAATCCAGGAAATTTCTGTTATGGGTGTGTAGAACTATTTTCAGTAGTCCATAAAGATCAGAAAGGATTTCTGCAGAAGATAATATTGAAAAGAAAGTTTAAACAGAGAATATTAAAACTTTGAAAGTACTCTCTCCCAAAAAATTTCCTGGCAGTTTATGCAGTTTTTCTTGCCAAAAGTTTTGATTTTCATCTTCAGATACACCTTCCAGCTGCTTAGTGTATTAGTGTTAGTCTTCCAAGAATTCTTCTGATAACCAGCAGAATTCTGGTCATGCAAACACTTTCTTTAAGACAGTCAAGAATAAAAGAACTCAACTTTTCATTTCCTGAAGGAGAAAAAAAAAAAAGTTTTGACCTGTTCTTGACAAGCATGTATCGTTCTTATGACAAGGAAAAAAAAAATCAATTTCTTCCTCTCTTGACACCCAGCTCTTTTAAAATCAGAAATCTTTAAGATAGTGTCATCTTAGACATTTATTGTGTTGTTGTTTGAGCAAAGTTTCTAACTTAACAGTCTTCTCTGAAATACAGTTAACACTATATGTACCTCACAAAGGTGCTGTGGAGTTTTGTGAGCTGTCTGCACACTAAACCACTTCCTCCTGTCTCTGCCTGCTCTCTAACTGCACATATTAGGTTAGTGGGCAAGCCTCTGTCTTGCATCAACAATGTAGTTAAATTATTTTACTGCTAGTTGCACATAAAAGGTACCTGGGAGCACTTAACTCATTCATAGCTGAACAGGTCATTGAATGAGTATCGTTTGGGTTTTCCTGGAGCAATCAACCATACAATTCCTTTTTCCCATTTAGGAAACACAGATTTTTCTCTCTTCAGTGTGGGATATCCCATTGGCCAATTAGGGTCAGCTGTCCTGGCTTCATCCCCTCCCAACCTCTTGTATACCCCTAGCCTGCTCGCTGACAGGGCAGCATGAGAAACTGTAAAGTCTTTGGCTTACTGTAAATGCTGCTCAGCAACAGCTAAAGCATCAGTGTGTTGCTAACTTTATTCTCATCCAAAATCCAAACCACAGCAGTATTAACTCTATCTCAGCCAAGCCAGGACAAATATCATCATGGTCACTCTAGATTAGGGAGTGTTACTATATGAATATGTTCTATGATTTTATTCTTCCATACTTTTGTCTTAAAAAGCAGACACATTTTTTTATTAGTTGAACAAATTAAGCATGCCGTGATGCATGGTACCTTTGCTGTTTCATGACTGAACTTACAATGAATTACATTGTTCTGTCTATTACTATTGGGAAAGTTAATGCAACAAGTGATTAGTTTTAATTGACAGTGTATGAAAGTCAATGCTGAATTTACATGCCGTGTGTCAAGGAAGATTTGCATACTTTGTTTTCTCTCTAACAAAGGGATTCATCACTACCTTGGTTTTAGTAGTTATTCCCTGTGTTTAATATGTGATTGAATGACAATCCAAATACATAATATCTATACTGAGAACCTGTCTCAAATTTGTGTTTTGAATATGATAACCCTTAAAATGTTAATTAAATTTTAAATGGAACAATTTGTGAATATTTGATTTCTGTACCATTGTTTTTACTGTATGGTTTTAAAGGCATCTACGTTCATAATGTACTTTTAAAGAAGAAATAACAGTCCTATGAAAACATGGTTCATTTTCAAAGGAATATGTTAATCTAAATTGTAGAGTTTCTTCTATTGAATGTTTTTTATGTTAGGCAGTTTTGTCATAACATTTACTGTAGCGGTCATTTGATCTACTATGACTGTACTTTAAATAAGAGACATTTAATTGGAAAGATTGAGGTGGTGACAGACCCATCTTCACACTGTTACTCTTAACAAAGGCCTAAGGATTTCTGTATTCTTGGCTTCTAGATCTGAAAAGTATTATTACAGTTTGATTCTCTGATAACGAAAAGCATGACTGTGGCAATGTCCTACTTCCAGGCTCCAACCTGAAGCTCTGCCTGCTCTGTTGAGGATGGGAGCCCAGGAATCCACAAAGAATTGCATCCTTAAAGATACTCCTTAGGGGAAATGAGAGGTGTGAGTTGTTGACTGCTGCAGAGTAGTAGTGGTTTGAGAGGTGTGAACAATTCACAGCTCATCATTTCCTAGAGTCTCATCTACTGCCAGTAGAGTTTGTGAAGTCGCTGTACACATAAACAAACCCCCAAACCAGTGATTATTAGGAGAGAGTGTATATTAACACTACAGATGTGCAATGACAAAAAGGAAAAAGCAGACAGTATTTATGCATATAAAGCCATCTTATGAGTTCTGCTGACATTTTGGATCCCTGTTTTTTGTTATTTGTGAATATATAGCTGATGAGCATTTTAGTCAACAAAGCGTTAAAGAGAAGCAAATATAAATGTTAGCATGGCTGATAGCTGTAAACATGCACCTCTAAAGTAATTTGTCTCTGTTTACACCATGGACTGGCTCGCAAATGTAAAACAGGTTTCTCTTCTTAAAGCATAAAATATTACATCAGGGAGCACAAATGCTATCACATGCAAGACTAATGGTATAATTGTTAAATACTTTAAATAACTTTAAATACTGTGCATTTAAATACTATACATTTAAAGGGTAGGTACAAAGATGGAGACTTCCTTTTTACTAGGAGTCGCATGGAAAAGTGAAGACATAATGGGCAGAAGTTACTATTGAAGAGATTCTGACCTATCACAAGAGAAAAATTTTTCACATTGAGAACAGACAGCCATTGGAATCTCCCAGGGTAGTGATAGATCCCCAATGTTGGACACTTCTGAGATTCAGCTGGAAAGGGTGCTGACACATTTAGTTTAGATCATTTCTAGAACCTAGAAGGGTTGAAGTGGATGATCCTTGAGGCCCCTTCCAACCTCTGTGTTCCATGATCCTGTGATTCTATGAACTGAGCATAGACTGCCATGCTTCTTCTGTTTACCCTGTGCAGTCCATACATATGCCAGCATTGCTACTTCCATATTACACTTTTGGTAAGGGAGCAAATCTCTAAAATACTTGCAAACAGTGCAACTAAGCCCATCAACATTTTCTCTGAAACTTGTCTGACTTTCCGTCTTTCCATTACTAAGACTGTAGAACAAACTGCATTGATCTTAGCACTTACGTACGCACTCTTTCCTTATCTCTTTATTGGTGGTTTTATGCATACAGAGACTGTATGCACTCTATTCTCATTTATGAAAGCTTCATCTCATAATGAAACATTTTCAAAATGGAGAAACAATAATACATCATTACTGGACGTTGGAAGTCACTGCATTTAACAAGGGTTAAAATACTCTGTTCAGACTGGCAGTATGTTTTTTCTGCTCTGCAGAGTTTCTGTTTTGCTATCTTTTCCACAGCTTAGTCACAGGGAAACGGTGCTGGGGGTTGAGGTTTCATTTTAATTCTTCTCCTCAGTCTGGTGGCTGGCAAACTGGCTAATGTGACTTGGTTTGGGAGAGTAAAATCGACTGGATCACTCACTTGGAGACAAGCAAGAGATCCCATGAAGCCATTCAGGATTTCATCTTCTTGTTGATTTCAGTCCCATGTACCACCTGCTTCTCAGAAGTACTAATGACTGTCCTTGCATTTCTGGGTAATTTCTAATCCCTTATAGTTTCACCAAAGCAATAGTGTAAGCCAGCTGGAAAATCCTGACTGCATGCAGTGTTGTGCAAACACCTTGATACTGAAAGGTAAGACATAATTAAAAGCTGACTGGGCAGTGGGAGCATCCATGCCTTGCGGGAACATTCAGCTTCATGATTTTATTAGTGAAAGTGACCAAGGACAGAAACAGGGTTGGTAGCATTTCCATAGCTAAGCAAAAGGTCATTTCTTTGTGGACATAACATTCCCAAAAACATCTTAAGGAAGGTACGGTATTCAGCACAACAAAGACTGTTAAATTAGGCAGCAGCGCCTGCTAGAAGGCTGCTTAGTTTTGCCGGGAAATTTCTATCAATCATTTTGCGAGCGCAGCGGGCGGTTACCGTCCTGTACGCTCAGGGTGGTGGCTTCCCAGCCGCCTGATGTTCCAGATGTGCCCGAGGTGCACGATCGCCATCTAGTGGTTAATAGAAAGTGAGGAAAAGGAGCCTGTAGCCGGCTGGTATACGAAGCATTTTATGGGTGACAATTATGTAGATTTTCAAGTTTTTAATGACGTTTTTACCTGCCCGAATAATTCTTCATTAAGAAAAAAATAATAAAAGATCAGGAAATTTACTTTTTTTTTTTTTTCCTTTTATATAAAGTGGGCATTCTGCAAATTTTTTTTCTCAGCAGTTTCACAGCAGGCACAAGAAAACTGGGTGAATGCTGACATGATAAACCAATGTAGTCAATAGGCATAGATTATGCATGAAGAAAATGTTGTAGTTGATGGCATACCTAAGCTTAGTTTTTATTATTTCTCACTTGGAGCAGCTACAAATCACATAGCGCAAAGATATTAATAAAAGACACCTTCTCACCATCATGCATTCTTTTCCTCTAATACTATGAGCTTTTGAATCAAGAAGCAAGAACATCACATCATGTTAGGAGGAAAAGGTTCTGTTTCCAAATAATAATGAATTTTCCACATGACATTTTAGCTTTGCTCCTTTAATTCTGCAATTGTAAAATTACAGCATTATTCAGCGCACTCTATTTTTCATGATGTCCATTCACAGAGTGACTTGATGATAGCAAGAGCTGATGTCACAGAGTGTGGTAGTGTCACAGAGGCACAGAAACAAGCAGAAAATTTTGCCTGTTTACAAAATATACATAAATATAAAATACACTATGTAAAGTAGCAACCCTGTATAATGATGCTATTATTCTTCTGTCAACAGCAAGTAATTTCTTTTAAATAAATACCTTCTATATTCCTTAGGTATTTAAAAGGTAGGATTTTTTCAGGATAGGTTTCTTCACTCCGCTAATAGGTAATGGAAATGGAAAATCATTACCTATGTGCTCTGCCTCTTATAATTCTTTTTTCCCTGGTACTCTGTTCACCTCTACAGCACAGAAGAGCCAGGTGACTTTGCTCCCTGATTAGGCATGGAAACAAGTAGAATTTTATTATAACAATTTAGGTGTTATACAAACTATTTCCTCCATGCTCCTTCAGGCCAATGCTCCCAGCTGGTAGAACTGAAATAAACGTATTGAAGAAGGCATAAGCCCCCTGCATTTCAGTGCTGAATGCCAATGTACCTAAACATGCATTAGTAGGAGGGATGCAATTAATTTCTGATTGCTGTCTTTTCTTCTGTACTGTATGAAGCAACTGAAAATACTGCATAAGTTAAGTAAGATTCAATCTGTTTTCCTGTACTTCACTGAATCTTTCATTTGCTGTTTTATTTTTCTTTCATTTTTAATAATGGCTGTGTGCAGCTGTAAACCATTTTCAAAGGTAGTAGTGTTTATTGGTTTCATAAAGCAGTCCTTTGGGACTGATGCACATTATGATACGGATTTATTTAGTTTTAATCTGTGTGTTGAGAAATGTCTTATTTCCTTGTTTTAATTAACTATCAATGTGGTTAAAGAAATTGTTTTATTGTAACCTAAAAATGTGGAATTTATTAGACAAGGTCAAACAAAAGGAAATGAACTGAAAGTATATTCCTTTATTTTACCTCTGTTGTCATCAGAAAGTGCCTCCTAAATTACTTTAATCTGCCTTGCCACTCAGATTTAGCCATCTACTGAGACAAATAGGAAAATTCTTGTAAATATTTTCTGGATATTTTTGTTTACTAAGATTTAACAGTATCCTAGATGCAGGTGGTGAAGTCCTACTCTCAAATTCCACAAGTTAGCCATGCAAATATGCTTAAACTGATGAATAATATTATAGTCCTGGGTTTAACCCCCTTCATAGTTCAAAGCTTTTTCATGACTGAAATGTCTTCCTGATGCCTGTAGGTAGATTGTACAAATCTTGGTCTGAATGTTCAGGACACTGACAAAAGATGACAACAAGATTTCTAAGCCCTCATTCACCCTGCCACCCATATTTCTGCTTTTCTTAGACCAACTCCAGGAGGTCCTATGCTCTTATGCCGTAACCATTGGGCTTTTAGTACTTTATCGTCAGGACTTAAGCCCTCTGAACTAGTAGAAGACACTGTGTCTCTGGTAGATAGAATACTGATGCCTATGGAAAAGGAGAATTTTGCCATTTGATCTAAGTGGCAGAAAGTTAGGTTTCATGTCTGTTTTTTTGTGATGTATCCCACCATTACTTCGAATTTTGATACTTTCTCTCCCTCTATATGGCTTTGAACATGGTGAGAAAAACAGCATGCTGCTGTAAAGGACCGTCTTTTTCATAACTTAGGCATTGTCTTTAGGAAGATGGAGTCAGATATTAAAGAAATACTTAGAGAAAAATAGAATCAGTTGCTGATGGTGTGACTTTTAAAAGAGCAAAAACTGCAGTAAAGCAGATGTTAACTAAGAATTACTCTTCTTTTTAACTGCAAAGTATTTCATGGTGTTGGATCCCTTACTGTCATTCCTTTATTCTGTTTCCAGTTGAAACAGTATTTACAGAGGTAGTTAACAGTATGGTTCCTGGCATCAGTATTAGAAACTTTATTACTTTTGAGTCACATGTGTTAAGTAAGAATGTGTATTCTTAGTGGTGATTGCTTTCTAATAGCCTTAAGAACACCTGGATCATTTATATAAAAGACATATTTTTAATTTAGCATCACAGATGAGCACTTTATTTTAATTGGGTTAATTGTGCATTTTTGTCCATTCACAGTATTGCTTTACTGTGGCAGGTGGCCCAGTGTACGTGTTATAAATACTTTGCATGACATTCCCTCTATTTTACTAATCTTCACTGTGACTTCCCCATTGGTAATGACTAATGACAGTTTCCTAGCCAGCAACTTTTAATAGATCCCTTTTTTTCTCCTTAATCTCTGCCTGTCCTCAACAGCACTGTTTTGTTCAATAATTTAATCAGTTCAGCAACAGTATAATATTAGATAATTAAACCATTACTTTCTGAATTTTTGAAATGCAAAATACCCATGAAGTAATCACTGATGAATATTTCACTATTGATAGAGACCACTCTCCTTTCTGAAGAAATAGAAAGGGTTTTGCCATCTATGCTTGAATGCTTTTTCTTTCTTTTTATTTTTATTTCTGTTCCTTGGTCCTGAGAACCATATGGAATAAATAGGAAGAAATCCAATAACCAGAAAAATAAGACAGAGGATTAACATTTTTGCCTATCTACCATAAGCTTGTTAACCATTCAACACCTACATATCAAAGGAGTGAAAAAAATCCATTCATCCTTGTCTTTTTTTATCAGCGAAGATTTGTCCATAAAAAAGAGACTCCCTGAGGCAAAATCACTTCCAGGTTCATGCCCCCTGTGTTAGCAGAGGAAACAGTGTAGATGCTGCAGTTTCAGTGGGAGAACAGCAGCACAGTGCTCCTGTGATTTGGTGTAAATTTTTGGGAAACTCATGGGCTCTGGGAATTTCTGACTAACCCTTCCTTTCCCTGTGGATGGAATCGGATAGCCAGCTGGTTCATGCTTACTATCTGTATGTCACTAGCAGCTGCAAGGGCAACACTCCTCATGCTCCCTCTTTCATCCAAGATAAAAACTACATGGAGCAAAGCAGTAGTGGAGCAGAGCTAGGAGGTGGCTTTAGGACAATTCTGTGATTTCACAGCAGTTTGTGAGATTTCACAGTTTAATTTCACAGCTTAATTGTGTTCCTTCTCGAAACAGAAAATTACATCAAACAGGAATGCCATACAAGCCCTAACCACAATTTCTATTTTGAAGCTTTTATTGCAGAGTTGAGGAAGGGGAAACTGGCTGAAACGTCCCATAACTCTGACGTTAGGATGAGTTTGAATCTTAAGTTTAAAATTAGTAATGTGATAGCCTTTATTAAAAAGCGGTTTCTGAACACATAAGCCCCTCATAACTTTTTTTGTATCTTCTTCTCTCCTCAGATGATGTAGGAAGTTCAACTTAAATATGATGTAATGTTTTTTAAGACAACACATGTATGTTAATGCAGATACCTTGGCTACTGGCCTGAATTTTGGAAGAGTTTCAATAGAATCTGTCTTTTCTCAGGGGTGCTGCTGAAGTCACAGGAAGGGACAAATTCTGCCTTTGGACACATTTGCAGGCTGTCAGTGAACACATCTAAGGGATTATCCATGTGTGTCCAGGCAGAAAAGGGAGTCAGTCTGATCTGATACAAAACCAATTCATATTCAATTGCAAAAGGAAGATACATGGAAATTCATCTGGAAAAATTCCCTATGAAGGAAAAGAGGAGAGCTGATACCCTTTAGAAAAAGGCAAAATAGAACAGATGAAAGATTATTGTTTGCTGATATTGAAAACTTTCAGGGAGGCTTAATGCCAAACATTTTCATTTTTCCTCTCACAGGCACAAGCATATTTACTGTTTACGAAGCTGCTTCTCAGGAAGGCTGGGTGTTCCTTATGTACCGAGCAATCGACAGTTTTCCCCGATGGCGTTCATATTTCTATTTCATCACCTTAATTTTCTTTCTGGCCTGGCTTGTTAAGGTACTGAAAAATGTGTTCTTTTAAGCCTGTCTGCAATGTAGATCATATCAGAATGAATTTCTTCTCTTTCCTGCTTGCTGAGCTTTGTGTCAGCCATTCTTTCTTGTTCTTTTTTTCAGAATGTTTTCATTGCAGTCATCATTGAAACATTTGCAGAAATTAGAGTGCAGTTCCAGCAGATGTGGGGGTCCAGGAGCAGTACTACTTCAACTGCCACCACCCAGGTGAAGCACCTGAAATGCTAAGATTTTCTGGGAGCTCGATTTGGTTTAGTTTATGAGTGAATAGTAAGAAAAGAAATTAGTATGTTATCTGATTTATTTGACTTTGCGTGTTGCAACATGTATTTTTGATACATGAATTTTCATATAAAATTAAATTCTAAGTTATACTATCCAAATAGACCTTCTTAAAAAACAAGAGAAAGCTGTACTATGGTTTTCTATATGGCTGTGTATGTTGTTGCTGTGATTTTATTTTGTTTTAATAGTAGGAGTAGGATAATGCTTCCTTATCATGTCATTAGTGAGTTTGAAATCAGGGTTGCTATTGAATATCACTTTCTGGGCTAAGGAAGAAGAGCTGAAATTGCAAGCTGTAGCTGGAAGAGGTCAGAGGGTAGCTGACGTATTTGGGGAAGCTGGTCCTGGAACAAGGAAAGGCATGTTGAGACCCAGGAGGAGTGAGGTCCCAAGGTAGTGAAAGGGCCGTGCTGTTGAGGTAGTTGCAGAATGTGGGATCTTGAATAAGAGAAAATGGTTAGGAAGAAGCCATTTTAGGAATGGCTCTGCTACATGTGAGCTGTGTAGTGTGAATGATCTAGTATAAAAAATGTGGGTGAATGGGTCAAGATTGAAATTCTCCCACTCGTAATAAATTTTATTATGTATCCTGAACATGCAAACATCCAGGCT
>JASSUY010016381.1:0-14074 GCA_032466535.1 Forpus xanthops | reverse complement strand
AGTGCAGTATGCCTGTAAAAGAGAGACCAGTACCAACTGCCTGCGAAAAGCTATTAGAAAGGCAGGCGAAACATGCCCATGAGGAAGATATTTCTAACCTCTGTAGCTAGAGATTATTTATTTTCTCTAAGCTAGAGGATTTAAGTGTTTCAAAGTTAGTTATTAAATATTTTGTGATATTCCTCTGGATATTCCTGTAATCCATATGTAAACGCCTGCTGTTCCATTTTCTGCCTCAAAGACACTTTATGGCAGTAATTTCTACACTATATATGTCTTTGTCAAAACAGACTTAGTGATATAAATTTAAAATCTAGCAAAAGGAAGAAAAAAAAAAAAAAGAGGAGTTTCCCACATGACACATAAGGCTGAGGAACTGAATATTCATTTCATCTCTGATCTCAGGGATCGGACAAATTCCTTAGCTGTATAAAGTTAACTGATACACTGTGAACTAGAAGCTGGAACAAAATGATCAAGGAGTAGCTAACATAAAGGCATTTCAAAGATAAAAGAAATTCCCAAAATTATGTCATCATGCCAGAGAATATGAACATGTTGAATATAAATTGAGGCATCCAAAATAAAAATCACATGTTGGCTGCAGAGAAGCAAATTGTTGCTTTCTTCATTGAGCCACTGGCATATTGGGGCACAAAGGGATTCCATCTTACTAAACTGCAAAAAAACATTTTTCTTTCTGTATTAAGAAGAGCAGAAAATTTCTTACAGGTTTTCATGTTGAGAGCACCAGATGAAAGTTAAAAACCTTCCTTGTTTTGTGCATAAAATAACCTTGAGAAAAAATAACAGTATCTTTTTTGTTTGCCCACTTCATAAATCATTAAACTTATCCTGAAACATAGTCCTATAGAGAAGGAGTGTCCAAAAGTCAAAGTCAAGGAAGGGGTCTTGGAAAATGATAAATGGAGGTTACTGAAAGCACTTTAGCACTGCATGTTAAAGCATGGTATGAAGAGGAATAACTCAGGACTGAGTTGATTTGGCAACTGTCTCTGGTGCGGAGATGCTAAATAAGGACTCAGTGGCATTGTAACCATATTTGATACTGTCCCCAGTCTAATGAGCACTCTCAAGATGGCTGTTAAGCTTCAATCATGCTGCTGTGGCTGTGTTCTTGAAGTGACATGCTTGGGTGCTGGGTGTCAAGGAGAAGGTGGGAGTGATGTGGGAGTTTCACCACACTTCATTACATAGTGCATGAAGACTCTCAGGTTGCTATTCAAAATGGTAAAGCTATTCATTCTCTTTCAAGGCCATTTTCAAGGACAGTGTTAAAATCATGTCCAGACATGGTTTCTCACTGTTCCTTATGTCCAGCAGTCTGCATCTTTTTATGTCTGAATTTCTGAGGGGAAAATAAATAAATAAATTATAAGCCTATACTTAGCACTTCCAGAGGTAGAATGTGAATACTGCTGTGCCTTTTCCGTTTACATCATTAGAGTCTGGGTATCATTCAGCTACTTGCAAGAATTATAAGCTCTGGGTAACAGTACAGAAGGACTCTATAGCTACTCCTGATATGCTTCAGTGCAACAAAAATAAAGTCTGATCCTTGGAGTAAAATGGTCTTGCCAGTAGAAAAGATTAGGTTGTCTATTATTTTCAAATGCACCATGAAACTTCTTTTGTGTTCACAATGTATTTGTATTTCCTCAGGGTGAGTTTACCTTAGTAAGGAATTTATTCTGAACAGGGACCACTATCTAATGAAACTGATCAAAAATTAATTGCACTGGTTTCTACATTAGAACTAATAGAAAGACTTTGTGTTTGATGTTATCTAAGTAAAATTCAGAATCTGTTACTGCTGGAAAAAGAGCATGTTGATCTATTTTTTTCTCTGTAGCAGTAAGAACCATTTCCCTCTTACTTTAGAGTAGCTATCTTCAAAATGTATACAGGTCCTTAAGGGGAATATATTATTTTTCACTTGCATTTATTGGTACGTAAAACATTTCTGACAACAATCTTCCCTTTCAAGATGTTTCATGAAGATGCTGCTGGAGGTTGGCAGCTTGTGGCTGTTGATGTGAATAAACCCCAGGGCAGAGCTCCTGCATGTCTACAGGTATGACACTGCTTTTTTAATAAATCTGTGTGTAACCACCACCACTCAAATATTAGCATAAGGAGACTGTGTTGTGAAATAGCTACAAAAGTTTTAGTCATAAATTTCTTTAAATCCATTTCCTTCTGCAGTGTGGGCATCTCCTTAAAAATCAACAATCTTAAAAATCTTTTATAAGATATACCACACTGAAAGGGAGAAGATTAGAATGATGCATTTCTTATAAAAGTCCTGTTTTGAGAAACATTTTAGAATTTTAAATATAAAATAAGTAATCATCCTTTATCTCTCAGACTTTATATACAAACTGATTCCATTCCTAGGTTATTCACAACAGAAATGCTTGTTTATTCACTGCAAAATAAAATAACGTATGCCAAGAAGCATGACTAATCATAATAAACACAGAAGTATCTCATTTCTCTTGTTCCATCTCTCAAATAAGCTTATAGAAGAAAGGGGAAGAGGCATATAGGTAGTTAGCCATACAGTGTTTGAAACTTCCAGATTTAATATTCACACTTAGAGTTTGTAAAACTCTGTCCCCATTGTTTATATAAATCCAGACCAAGGAATATTTTTATAAATCCCTTTTTATTACAGCATATTGTACAGCAGCTCAAGATTTTATTTGCAAGTTAGACATTTTTACTTCTGGATGAAACAAAGTTGCTTCAGAGTAGAAAGCCAAATCTACAACAGCAATCTGAGAGCATGATTTTGCTATTTTTTGGCAGTTTTGGGTACATTTAGTTTAATGCATAAACTAAAATGCACGTATTTGTTGGCAATATGTACAGTGCTGATCACGAAACTGGCGAGCATCTTTCATCCCCTCCATAAGCTGTTAATTCTCAAATATTTCTGCTTTGTTAAGCCACTGCCATATATTTAATTATAGAATATTTCTTAATTGATAATCCCAAATTTAATTCTTATTTTTTGACAGCAATAGGAATATTACTTGTGGTATTCTCAAGTAACAGTCTCAAGCAAGTGGATAAAACATAGCTCAACTCACAATGAAAACTCCAGATGGAAGTTCAGATATCATCTGACTTGCCTGATCTGCCTTTGTACATAGTATTGCATTCTTGCTCCTTTTAGGAATTGTGTGAACACACAGTTAATTGTGTTCCAGGGAGCATAAATTTCACACATCAGCAGGCGCTACAACCTTGCAGTTGCAATTCAACTAGCAGGTTTTTTCTCATTCTGCATCCCTTTGTGCAGTATCTGCAGGGTTTCCAGTAATCTATGATGCTGCTGTATGTCAATCCAGGGAAAGCAATCCAAAGGAAAGAAATGTACTCAAATATTATTTTATTGGGATACTACTGAAAATAGGTTTTATTCTTATAAAATATAGACTAAAGTATACTCAAAAAAAGCAAAATCTGTAAGTCTGAATTAATGCAAACACCTTTATGTATCTCACCATGCATTATTAGTTTTGTCAATCCAAAGTAAAAAGATAGCAGACTTTCAAAAAATTCATGTATTTAAAACCATTTCAATATGTTAAAGACATTCTTTATGCATTAAGTCTCTAGTTGAGAGATGTAGTAGTTATTTTCTAAGGGTTTGGGTGGGTTTTGTTCCTTTAAAGGAACATGGTGCATAAATCTGAATTTTGGAAAGAATCAGATTGGAGAATATATACCTTGCCTTTAGTTAATTTCTATTCTTCTGACCTTTATTAGCTACGTATATTGTCATCATTCAATATCCTGTGAAGGATAGAGTTCTTAGAAGGAGCTAGTGAAGACTATTGCCCTGTATAATTGTAATTAAATTTTGCAGTAAGTTTGGTTTTATTAATTCCTCCCTAGGGTCTGTAAATATTACTGCTCCACATACTAAAGGGAGCATTATTAAAAGTTCTGTTTCAACAGTTGCATAGGTCTTGGTCTGTGCTGTTGTGAAGCTCCATTTATTCAGTGTAGTGAGTTATTTAGAATTTGCTTCCACTGTACTATACTGTGCATGGGGAGAGGAAGTATTCTAACACCTAGGGAAATGGAGGGGGACTTTGGAAGTGTCAGTCTGATTTATTGGCCAAGCACACATTTCCTGTAAACTCTGAGAAAACTACTTAATAGATATCTTTGCTTGAGTTCACATTCCTTGTTGTGGAAAAGGTCTCCCTCCCAGATTTGGCTACTATGGTGTGCATACCTGCTAGCTCTTTTACGGGCACACCAATAAGATGGGTTTATGCTATCTAAGTTACATCCAGCTTTCTAAAGTGGGAAGTGATGGAGGAAAGAATGCAATCTGTGTGTGGTGTGTAACATAAAAAAACTCTTCAATGCAGGTTTCAGAAGACACTCCGTATGGTCTAGCTGGGTCTCGGGTTTTACTAGTTTGGACATTATTCAGTTGTGTTCCCCCACAGACCAGGTCAGGGGTTTTGTCCTGACAGGCCTTGCTAATCTAGGTGGTATACTGCAATGGCACATGGAGCAGTGCAAGTCTGGTGTTCTTCCTGAGCAAACAATAATTCAGATAGAGATACTTTAGGTATGCCTTTGTAACTCACTTTGTCTCACGCAAACATGTTGCACCAAATTGCTCAATTGTATTAAACAAATAAGCAGCCTAACTATGTCTTCACACTTTTGTCACAGCTGATCTACGAAGGGGGGATTACAAAGAGTTTTAGAATTCCAGCAAGTAGTAGCATGTCTTGGTATGTCCAAACTGCTGGGCACCGCTGTGCTTCCCAGAGTACCCCCTCTTGTCGCTCCGAGGAGTCCACCTGTCCCACTGGGTCATGGCATACGGGTAAGACAGAATCAGTATGTGCAGACAGATCTACAATCTGCAAGGGTCTCCTGTGTACAGCAGCGTAGTAGTTAAAAGGCATTTAGCCTAAACCATGACAGATGGGCAAGAAAGGTGGGCAGTAACCTGGTGGTTTTTGAAGAACTTTAACTCAGACACCTAAGTTTTCTTTAGTTTTCAAAAAATGGCTGGAAGTGGAAACATGAAAAATTAGTATCAGTACGGTTTCTGATTTCGACTTGAAGATCTATCCTCATATGGGGCAAAGGAGCTTTTATTTCAGTATAATGGTTTTACATTCATTGCGTTTTCTTTTGAGTGTTCCCAAAGGCGCTTTATGGTCTTCTGTTACTTATTCTCACTGTTCCCCATGACTGGCATTGATTTAAAATATTGATTTTCTTTTGTCACTGAAAAATAATCTTTGTATTTTCCATTTCAACATGAACCATTTGGCATGAATGCATGCTGAGGCTCCCACACTGCCACATTATTTTGCTGTTGTTGATATTACTTCAGCACGTTGTAGTGTGTTAGAACTTCCTGCCTACCGTGACTTACTCCTACAAGCACAGTAGGAAGCTCTCAGTTCTCAAATAAAGAAAAACTCTTTGGGCATGTTTTGTTCCTTTAATCCCATGTTAAGGGCACATTATATTTCTTATTATTTTTTTCATGTTGATTTTAGAGTTTGTTGATGTTTTTATCATTCCTTCCTTCTCTTTGTCTTCTTGTCCACAAAGACTTGTAAAACACACGTACTCATTTGAAGCTGAAATTGAGAGATTCAACTCATGTCTGCCATGAAACTGTGGTTGGTATTAATAACACCAAGTAATGACATCTTCAGTCTTCTGAATGTATAGTTTTGTAATGAAGAGGGAAAGTCTGTAACTGTGGTTTCTGTGGGAAACAATTAGCCAGACAGTAATTTCATGTTCGTGCTAATATTTGGGGGTCCTATATCCGTCCATCAGAAATGCAACTCACAGCTGGAGATGGAATGATGCTTAGAAAAAGCTTGGGGACATTGTCAGCACGAATGGAAGTGGTCACTTTACAAATGATATGTGCAGTTGTACTTTGATAGCAGAACTTCAACAGATTAAGAATAGAATCATAGAATAGTTAGGGTTAGAAAGGACCAGTTCCAGCCCCCCTGCTGTGGGCAGAGACACCTCCCACTAAACCATGCCACCCAAGGCTATGTCCAGCCCAGCCTTGAACACTGCCAGCGATGGAGCATTCACAACTTCCCTGGGCAACTCATTCCAGTGCATCACCACCCTTACAGTAAAGAAGAATACTATATTCAGTTTTAATTATATGTGCTCCATCTAGAGAAGAAATAGAAGGTCACAAAGCTATGATCTGAGTGAACAAGTTTATTATGATTACTGCACTCTTAGGCATATGATTAAAGTCAGAAATTTAATCATATGTTTTTGCCTCAAAAAGAAAGTTAATCCTTCATGCTGTGTGGTGTTGTCTGAATGTGCTACAGCATTCTGAACAGTTACAGAATTTTAGAGAACCTTGAAGAAGAGACATGATCAAAAGTAATATCAAAAGACAGAAAACATGGAGGATGGAGGAGACATGGCCATAGAAGCCACTTAGAGGGAATTTAGTGTTTTAGCAATTTCATAATGAATATATTGAATAAGAGAGAGAAATAACCCATCCCTACCAGTGCATGTAGTGACAGGAAAAGAGGAGATGGCTTCAAGCTAAATGAGGGTAGATTTAGATCAGATATTAGGAAAAACTTCACTCTGGGGTTGGTGAGGCACTGACACAGATTACTCAGAGAAGTTGTGGCTGCCCCATCCCTGGCAGTGTTCAAGGCCAGGTTGGATGGGGCTTTGAGCAACCTAGTCTAGTGTGGGATGTGTCCCTGCCCATGGCAGGGTGGTTGGAACTGGCTGATCTTTAAGGTCCCTTCCAACCCAAACCATTCTATGATTTTATGAAATGCAGCAAAACAGTACTTACCGATTTTTACTGCAGGAATAACAGAAAAGAACACAAGTGGGTTTTCTCTTCTCTTTCATGTGAAGTGATTATTGGTGAACCAGAAAAAATTAATAGTCTATTTATATACTGATTTGCCCTTTAGTGTAACTTTGGAATCAAGCAGAAGGTATGCTCACTCAGTCCTATTTTCTTAACTACAGTGACTTTCATTAGATTAAATATATATGCAATGCATTTCTTCAAATTAACTGAAATCCTCTCTTACAGGGAAATAAAAAAACCTTTTCTCAGTTAAAATTAAGCTTTGAGTTGAATGAGTGTATTATTTGAGTATATTATATGAGTTTATTCAGAGGCAGATTGAATCAGTTCCAAATCCGTAACTTGTGAGGCTGTCATTAAAGAAAAATAATAAAAAAAAATCCTACCTCTTTTTTCTATGCCTTGTTCTTGTTTAGAAAGCTTAGAAATTACATCAGTTAACAGAAGCTTGGATAGCTCAGTGATGTACTTGGCACTGAAGCAGTACTAAAAAACAATCATGTTAGTTTTACTGACAAGACTCAGGAGCAGAGTGTGCAAAGTGTAATGTGAAAGCAAGCTGTTAGTTTTTGTGGGGTAAAAATTATGGGGAAAATGAGGTGAATGGAAGAGAAACATGTTGGCGACAGAAGAACATGCACCATAAAGTCCAGTCCCACCCAGCCTCTATCCCCTGTTGTATGTGGGAAGATAGTAAATGCTGGGCATTATGAAGAGAAAAAAACCCAAGAGACATTTCCAGTACTGCATGTAGGGTAAGGGAAGAAATGGTGAAAGTATAGTGACTGGAGTAAAGGGGTAGACTCCAACATCCAGATAACTCTTGGAATATGGCTGAGATTTCACAAAACAAGCTGTCATTAAATGTGTGCTCAGTTCCAGCTTTATGGTGTTTCAAGTGAGGAAGGTAAAGCTGTTAACATCCTCTGCTGCCAGCTCGTCCCCTTTTATTAGGGCCTTTAAACTTCAGTAGCAATGGCAACTGAAGAGGCAGTGAGTTTATTCCTGGAACATTTTCTTTAGTCCCCCATCTCATCTGGTAATGTAAACTGGTGTTCAATTCATTTAAAACTTCTTAAAAGAAGTTATGAATTCAGACACCTGAAATTATTACAGTTTGTTTATCTGGAGGAAGGAGAGGACAGGGCAAGTATAATGTAAATGTAAGTGGTGAGAACCACTGTGTTTTTTCTCTTACGAGCTAAAAAGATAATCTTATTATCTTTTGAGGTAATGGAAAGAACTGGAGAACCAAACACATTTTGCCTATATACATTTTTCATTCTTCACCATTTTTTACTGAAAGGTACATGAAAAACAGTAAGCCTCATGATATAGATATTGGAGTACTCATAAAACAACTCATTTTCCATGTCTTAAAAATTTGCCGGTACCAGAAATAGGCGTATATAGATCATCCTTCTCTGAGCTCTGGATGCCCATTTATTCTCTCCTTCTCTGTCTTGGACTAGGGCAATCATTCATTTTGGGACTTTCTGAAGTGAATGTTAAATTTAGGCCATTATATTTAGTATCCGTTGATGGATTTATCACCTATCGATTTGTCTACTTGTTTTTGAGCCCATTTGTGGTTTTGGCCTCCAGAATATCTTGTAGGAACAAGTTACATAAAGTAACTGTGTAATATATTAATTTATTACAACTGCAGAATTAATCTTCTAACTTTCTTGAGATTGCTCAGAAATAACAAAAAACCTTAATGCAAAGATTATTGGTTGTAATTTTGAGATGAATGCTCTTTTTCAATAAAGCAAAGAATTTGAAACATCTTGACAATCAGGATCACAAATTGCTGTAACATGCAGTCAGTAACAACAGGAGCACAGACATTAGTGTCTGAGGACTATAAACACTAAGTTTGGGGATGGTTAGTTTATGTCTGTGTTTGTGTATACAAAGAGAATTACCACTGTTGAGGAAACTTCAGAAAGTCAGATAGATCTTGAATATCAGGAACGACTTTTAAAAGGAGACATCAGTGTTATTTGATGACAAGGCCGTTATTTGTAAGACAACTTTCTTCTATAGGTAACATTCTGGCATTAACGAATTTTAATAACTTAATAATTATTAGATTTCTGTTGTAATTTTGTCTCTGGTTTTATTTCTCTGCTACAGAATACATGGGTCTAAAAGAAAAAGTAATTTCAAGGGGTACAGAACTGCATGCACACTTCTAGTCTGCAAGTCATACAGCATCCCTCCTACCCTCCCTCCTCTCTTGCCTGCCTTCTTTTCCTTTGTAACCATTATACCAAGGCACTTATGTTAACAATGAGTTTGAGACATGGTTCTTTTATGTTCCTAGTTTCTTCTCTGTAGTTTTCTATCTACTTGCTGAACTGTCTGTTCTTGTTCATTGCAATCAAAGTAAATTACTAGCCACAGTTTGTAGCAATCTAACCACAGAAACTAAACGGAAAAGAAAGAAAACATGTTATTGATTTCAGTTTTGCATTTGAACAAATAGATTTCGTGAAAATTACTTCCTCAGCTTGAACATGTAATTTTCCTGAAGACTTGAAGTAACAGAATCCCATCACACAGACAGAATGCATAGGTGTTAAAACTATGATTAGCTTTATAAAAGAGTGTTGTTTTCCTTGGCAATAGTCTTTATTAGTGGAAGGCCTTCTGCAACACAGTCACATCAGGACCGTGGCATCTCTGTCCTTGGGAGATTTAGGATTGAATATTTTTAATTTCTCTGAGGCAAAATCTTTGTATGGCAGAATTATATGGAAGCCTTGGCTGATGCAGTCAGTTAAAATCTCCAAAGTTCCCCTTATTTTTGAACAAGATGGAAGCAGAACCTTTCGTGTAATCCCTTATTTTCAAACTGAGTACCAAAATTCTTTCTGCTCCACAAATAATAAATTTTATGTAAGGATATTTTATAAAACTTGTCTTATAAAAGTTGACTTTCTTTTGCACACACCTGTATACTTGTGTTAGGTTGACTGAGCTGGAGTTAATTTTCCCCATAGCAACCCTCACAGGGCTTTACATTGGTAGCTAGAAAGGTGTTGGCAACACACCACTGGTTTGGTTACTGCTGAGCAGCACTTGCCCAGCATCAAATCTGTCTCTTCAGTATTCCCTCCTCACCAGTCAGCTCAACGTGGGCAAGATCTTGGGAGGGGACATGGCCAGGACAGCTGATCCCAACTGTCCGAAGGGATATTCTATACCATATGTCATCTGCTCAGCAATAAAAGATAAGGGAAAAGAGGGGTGTGGGGGCATTTGTTGTTACATTCGTTTTCTGGAGCAACCACTATGTGTACTGAAGCCCTGCTTCCAAGGAAGTAGCTGGACATAGCCTGCTGATGGGAAGTAGAGAATAAATCTTTTGTTTATCATTGCTTCTGCACGTGGCCTTCGCTGTTGCTTTTTTAAACTACCTTTATCTTGGCCCACAATTTTTTTCCATCTTACTTTCTCCCCACCCTGTCCAGCTGAAGAGGTGGGTGATGGAATGGCTTGGTGAGTACCTGGCATCCAACCAGGGTCAACACACCACAACGGTTCACCCATAAAGTGTCGTTAAGTAGTGGCATTCAGTTTATTAAACATCATGGTTCAATTAATAAGCTAAAAATTTTCTATGATAAAAATATACAAGTTATAATATTTTTTGAAGACTGCTTCATGTATGTGCTCTGGGTTTTTTTTTATCTCAGTCTTTTGCTGTGATCTGGCCAGGCAGAGTGGACCATTTTTCTGGCATTGTATTCAGCATGGATTTAGTACAACTTATAATTTGTACTTAGAAATTTTGCAGCACATGGTGTCAATGGATTTCTGAAACTATTCAGAAATACCACAAAAATTAAAGTTCAGCTGATTTTCCTTTAGAAAATTTTATTTCTGAGGTCAAATATGTCCAGTGTTTCAAATCCCGTCAAACTGAAAACAGGTATTTAAATTGTCATGTAGCTTTTTTGTGTTTAGTACAATTACAGCAATCAAAGCCTTGGAAGCAGCAGCAGCAGCAGCATGACTTCCTTTAGAAGTGTAACGTGGATGACAAATGTGAGCAAAGTAGAAGACTGCAGTCTTAGAATAAAACTAGGAGGCACTTTTATTTTTTTGCTTCATGTGAGTTGTTTTTTCCTCAGTATTTTCCATATTTCTAGTATTTTGCAGGGAAAGGTCTCTTTTCACTCCGACTGTAAAGAATAACATGTACTACAGCTCTGTAGGTTATTAGATTGCTCTTTTTAGATGTTCTGTATGGATTTTTGAAACTTAAAAAAAAAATAATCACCTTGCGATACCTGTTACTGTTGGGATCTCTAATCCTTTGGGCTCCTCAGCAGTGAGTGGAGGGAGTGATTCTCATCATGAGTAATTCACGTGTTCGGGATGCTGAATTGTCCCTCAGATTGTCTTTATTTCTTCATTATCATGGGGAGGTGACATAAACTGTGCGGCTTTCTCAGCATCTCAGCAAAGTTCCTAAGAGTAAGTGGGATGAGCCTGAGCCAGTTAGTATTTAACAAAGAGTTTTTGCTAGATCCTGACATTTTTAAGCATCTGTTTCATATTCAGATTAAAATTTTTACTTTCAATTGCTCATTAATATATCTCACAAAAAAAAAAAAAAAAAAACTATGAGAAGAAGTCCTTGCCTCTTCTGATTATATTCTTGGTATTCTGAACACTGACTCACTTTTGAGAATCATTGCCATTCCGATTCATTTCATGTGTCTGATGACCTTAGCAGACGCCAGTGGTAGGACCATAATGGCACAGAGCCAATGGAGAGATCTGGGCACTGCCAGAGAGCAGGTGAGAATCTGAATCTGGTGATGCCCTTCATTCTACAGACTGCATCAGAGTACAGAGCATTTACTTTCCTTTTTGTGTGCCAGTGCTTTTGCACTGAATCCCTAAAGCCAAAATCTGTACTTCCTCTTTCTCTATTAGGCCATAGTAATATATATTATATATTTCTGATATGCAGATTTACAGCAAAACTAAGTTCCACTTTTGGAGTGGAACTGCAAAAAAATTATACTGAATTTTCATAAATATTTTTCATTTATTGAATCCTAATGAAACCAGCAGAAGGTACCTAGAGCTTTGAGAATAATTTTTTTTGTAGGAGTGATTTCATTGACACAAAGTCTACATCCTTTTTACTTTGTGGATTTCTAAATGCCAGCTAAAGAGAAGAGTCTCCAGCAAACCTATGCTTTTTAACAGGTTGTAGGCTGAAGTGCAGCACAGTAAATTCAGATCTTCAAGTTGATTCCCTTGCAATTTTGTTTCCCCTTTCTAGGATTCCTTTTCTACCTTTGAAAAGTGAGTCTGAGGCCTGATGGGGGTGAAAGGGAAAGCTAGCAATATGGCATATGGAGGAAGGAGGCTGACTTTATTAATGTTTAATGTATGTGAACTGATAGCACATGTCTGCAAGCCTTCTTTGGCATAGATATACTTTTGAGTTCTAGCCTGAGATTTAGTTTGGTACTCAGGGTGACTGTTTTGCAGTTTGAAGTCCTTTTTCCAGTCTGTTATGACAATTCTTCCATTAAAAAAAAAAAAAAAAAAAAAAAAAAAAAAAGACATTCTTGTCTCAGATCTTTCAGACAATCAGTACAAAACTGAACTGTCACAATAAGAGTGTTCATTCCCTTTATTTTTATAGTTTAAGAGAGCCAGGATGGATATGGACTGCAGCCTTCTGTACTTCCTTCTCCAGAGCAGGTTGATCATGCTCACGTCACACAGTGCTTGACCTTTTGTCTCTTCTGGGCCCTGTGGCATAACTCTGTCCTTCAGGCACAATTATTTCTCTGTGTTTTTTTTCAGTTCTGAGTATCCAAAATAGTGCAAAGGCTGTGTTCCAGCTCACCAGAATGATAGTCTTATGGCTTGATCATGCACTGTGTGACCTCAGGTTTAATACAAGGGAGAGTGAGTTCAAGGGTGCAAAGACTTTTGTGACATTAGAGAACTGTTCAGAATAGAGGGAGTCATGCTTTAGTGTTGTTTTAAAGAGAATTAACTGAAGAGGTCCAAACCAGAGTGGTGCAGCAATTAAGCAGACTGGATATCATGACCAATTTTGTAGTTGTTTCTTGGCTTTCATTCCTGTAACAGAGTAAAAATACCAAATGGTACCCGAGAATGAGGTTTTCCCAGGTCAATTTAACAAATTCTTTCATAACACAGGGCAAAAGGATATGGTACAGTACTTAGGTGCAGGAAACAAACATGCCTGGTTGTTAATGCTAACTATAAAAAGTGAGTAGAAGACAGAAAGCTAGGATAGGGTAAAAGAGGGTGTACATTCTATGATACAAGCAAGCATAACCAAGACAAATGGGATAAAATTAAAAATGAGAGATTTTATGGCCAACAAAGAATGTAGATTCTGTGGAGGAATTTGTGTGGTAGGATGGCTGCAGCCATTGTTAGGCCAGGCTGGGCGAAAGACTAGAAAATAATTCTGCATCAGTAGATACTTCTTTCATTCTCTCATAAGATGAGAAAAACAAAATGAATCACAGCTCAAAAACTGGCCCTCAGCTGTGTTAGGTTCTTTCCCCAGCCTTGCCTTTTGTCTGCACAAGCAGCCTTGATCTTTCCACCTCCTCTCAGTGCGGAACTGTTACATGGGCTTCCTTTCCTCAGGACAGTTAACAAAACAGTAGCATGTTATTTCCTAGTGCACAATAACCAGTTGTTCATATGGAAAGGAATTTAGTGTACTCTAGATATTTAAATTTTAGTTTATCCAACTGAGATACAGAAAGTTACGCTTCAGAGAAAGAGGCAGATTGTTTCTTTGCTAGTTATGATATAGAAATATATATATTTATAGGCCTAGACCCACAACATGCTATTTTATATTAAAATTGCAGTGGTTTAAGATTTCTTATAATTGCTTTCCATAGTCATTCATTTTCATTTATACTTCACCTCATCCTCTGAATAATAGAATCATAGAATAGTTAAGGGTGGGAAGGACCTTAAGATCATCTAGTGCCAACACCCCTGCCATGAACAGGAACACCTCTGTCGTAGTTTGAGGCCCCTCAAACAGTTCCGCACACTCCCCCCCCTTTCTTCCCCAGTCCCGGGGAAATGGAAAGGAGAATCAAAAGAATGCAACTCCCACAGGTTGAGATAAGAACAGTT
>JASSUY010016375.1:0-21602 GCA_032466535.1 Forpus xanthops | reverse complement strand
CCCTGCCAGGGGCAGAGACACCCTTCACTAAGCCATGACACCCAAGGCTCTGTCCAACCTGGACTTGAACACTGCCAGCGATGGAGCATTCACAACTTCCCTAGGCAACCCATTCCAGTGCCTCATCACACTTAGAGTAAAGAATTTCTTCCTCATATGCAATCTAAATCTTCCCTCTTTGAGTCTGAACCCATTGCTTGTCTCCATTTTGCAGTCAGCTCCAATTTGACGTTCAAGGAGCTCAGTCCAGATTAAAGCCAAAAGAAATTATCCTTTTCTCCCTGTGTGAGCTCACCTCAAACTGTGCTGCGTAACTCTCCCTGCAGACAGGCATTTCAGCCAGTGAACTTGTGAGCTTTACAAGTCTGTTGGTTGAGCCTTATGAAAATATGGAAAATATAAGCAGAAGTCCCATAAATAGGAGAATCATTTAAAGATGAAGCAAACTAATCATCAGCATTTTGGGGTAGGACTCTAAATAAAAATTTTATTTCTATCTTACATATTATGATAGCATTTTTGCATTCCAAGATAGTTTGATAAATGTAAATCACAAAAATATAGAAGTATATTTCAATTATAAACACATCCTGAAGGACAGATCCTGGTCAGATTTTGACAATAATTTTCCATCTCATCATTTGTTTTGCTGCCAACATCGCTTATAGTATTCTCTTATTCACATTCCCAAGCATACATATGGGAATATATTGTAACTTATACACTTACCTAGCTAGGTTTAAGCAACGTTAGCAGTACACAAAATTAAAAATCAGATTCTGGTACACAAATTGCTCATTGCCTCTCCTTTTTATTCTTTTTTTTTTTTTTCTCAATGTAGTTTGACATATTAGCATGAAAAATATTATTGTATTTTTTAAAACCCCACCACCAGCATAGTTTCCATCATGTAAATGTACTCTGAAAGGAATAGAGTAAAATTCTCTGCAAATTCTTTTCTGTCACAAAAAAAAGAGAGCACAGCTGTCAAAATTCTAACATGGCGTTTATTCTTGTAGCTTTGACCTTGCACTAGATTAATTGATATTCTATTTTGTCCTTTTCTGAAGGAAGGAAATACCTTGCCTTCATTTTTGACAGAAATCTTCCCATAGTTTTGGACTGATACAGAAAATGCAGAAGAGAAATAGGATTTATTCTAGCTAGATGAACAGATTTGACACACATGTCAAATATTATTACAACCTATATGCTTCAAGCATAGTCTGAAGTTAAATACTGAACGGACTCAAGCCAAGCATTACAAAACCAAAATGTTTCACAGCCCACATACTCCTTTCTATATGTTCTCAGTGATTCAGTAATGAACAACACGCTGAGATAACATTTGAAGCACTGCAATGATGCACGAAGTGCATAAAATAAAAATTAATATATTTATAGGCTGCAATTCACTGCAGCTACAGGAACCTTTCATAATCAGGTTCTGCATGAGGGGAGAGGATGCTTGGGGAGATAAAACAAATTCACAAGCCAGACTACAGAGCTACTTGCTCTCTCCCCGCCTCCCTCAGCATGCAGCAGCCACATTTCCACATCAGATTTTTGGAGCCCCAGGGTTATTGGAACCTTACAAATATGAGCCCATAATTTCACGTGCCCTCACTTTAATCCAGACAGCATTTTAAGAATGAGACCCTTCTATCTCATGTGCATGGAGTACCCAGCTATCTCAGAGGTGTTTTCCAAACTCTTTTCCCTTGGGAGAGGGTAGGCAAAGAGGTACAAAGTTTTGGAGCAGCCACGTGATACCAGCAAAGATTTTCCTGTTCTTGCTCTCCTCTGTTCATGTGGTTACAGCTCTCTGGATCATTCCTTCCCAAAGAGAGCTGCTCTATTCACCACAGTGCAAAATGAGGAATATTTGGGGTGGGGATACCAAGGCTGCACAGTTGAGCAGGACTCAGGATGTGGCAGAAGAACCTTCCCAGTCCACTACCCCCCCCCCCCCAGAAAAGCTGGGGTGGATGCTAAGCCCATGTTCAGCCTTAATCAGTGCTGATGGTCTTGCTCTAGGAGTCCTGATTAAGAGTAACTACATTGCTCTTACATCCAAGGCCAGGCTGGATTGAGCCTTGGGTGACATGGTTTAGTGTGAGGTGTCCCTGCACATGGCAGGAGGGCTGGAACTAGATGATCTTAAGGTTCTTTCCTACCCTAACTATTCTGATTCTATACCGCATGTTTCGTCGAAGACCAGGCCTCCATTCAATAACAGATATATTAAGAATGGAAAATTTTGGGTCCAACTGAGCAGAGAAATAAAGTAAATGCTTAAAATTAATCAAGTTTTTTTTCCCCATTGCATCAGAGTTTATAATATGCTTCTCCCTCCTTCTATGTGTATATGCAGTTCTTTCTGCTGCTCCTAAAGTATATACACACATATTTGCTTCAATATTCCATTTGCATAATCAAAGCATCATTACTTCATGGATGCTTTACAAAGATAAACTCAGCAGTGTTTAAGAGGTTGTCGGGCTTTGTTAATGCAGGCACTGTGAAGGAAGCTGTGTGACATAGCAAACACAGCACTGCTTTTGGAGTTCCAACATCTCAGCTCTATTCCAGCTTTATCACTAAGTCATGCTTCAGTTTACTTATCTGTAAAACTGCACAATCACACTGCCTCCCTCTCAGGAGTGCTTTGATGGAACTCACTCATAGGGAGAATAAGACATTAAGAGTAGATGCCTGCTTCATGATCCCTTTTTCTCCCATATTTATACTGAGGAAAGCAAGAATTCTCTTCAAATTTATCAAGGAAGTGGATGCTTGCAGGCCTGGTGCTGATAAAATATGGTATGTTCGCTTCACAAACCCACACAGAACAAGATGAGAAATTGCTCATTTAGTTTCCTGAGAACAAACACGCAAAATGAATGTCACACATTTCAGTAACAATCAGCATCTATGAAGTTCAAAGAAAAACTTCTGGTCCAGGGAGACAACAGATTTTATTATACAAATTAGGAATAGCAGTCTTTGCCAAGACAAAGGAGCACTGATCAGAACGCAACATACAAAGAAGGAAGAAAAGAATTCAGATTCAACCTGTGGAATACTAAAATTATTGCTGGTGAGCTTGCGTGTTGGGAAGTTAAACTGAAATCCTTTCTGCCTGCACAGCTCAGTATGTCAAGGAATACGTGTGATGATATCCCCCATTAGATCTGAAGTCGCAGCTCCAGGAAAGGAGTGGGGCCACACTGCAGCAGCAGCAGCAGATCCCCTTGGCTGCCTACACTCTTCCTCTTTGGTCCCCAAAACTGCCCTGGTTTGATTTTTTTAATGAAATACTTCTAAACCTTCAATAAAAGCTAAGGTTTGCTCTTCAATCTATTCTCTTTTGTACATGTTATCAGACCTGAAGAAGAAAAGGTCAGATTATCTGCAGGCAGGTGACTAACAGCAGGAGAAGCTGCTCTGCGTGGGGCCTTGGCTTCAGACAAAAGAGCTCCAGTTGGGCTCAACTATCCCCATCACCTCCTCCCTGCTCCCCAGGTGTATGGACAAAAATACTTTTCAAGCTGAGCCTTTGCTGACATATGCTCTTACAGTCTGAGCACTCAGCACTGCCCCAGACCACAGAGAGGTAAAACTGTAGCTGCAATTCTACTCTGATACATTCTAGTGCAAATCTAAAGTAGAGGAATATGTTTAGTTCAACTTAAATGATGCAATTTTTTACACTAGAATACATTCAACTCTATTTTGAATAACGTGGAGCATCCATTAGGCCATTATGGTTTCCAGCTGTTTGGTCTGCTACCTTGTTCAACCCTGATCCATTGATACCAGATGTGAATATTATTAAGGAGGTCAGCTTCCTTGATGTAGGTGGATCCATTTTTACAATGTGTTACATCCTGACACCTTAGCAGGAAAGCCATAGAATCATAGAATAGTTAAATTTGGAAAGGACCTTTAGACCATCTAGTTCCAACCCCCCTGCCATAGGAAAGGACACCTCCCACTAAACCATGCCACCCAAGGCTATGTCCAACCTGAACTTGACCACTGCTAGCCATGGAACATTCACAACTTCCCTGGACAACCCATTCCAGTGCCTCACAAGCCTCAGAGTAAAGAGCTTCTTCCTTTGATCTAGTCTAAATCTCCCCTGTTTAAGTTTGAACCCATCACCCCTTGTCCTCTCACTACACTCCCTCATGAAGAGTCCCTCCCCTGCAAACTTATAGGGCCCCTTCAGATACTGGAAGGCTGCTATAAGGTCTCCACACAGTCTTCTGTTCTCCAGGCTGAACAGCCCCAACTTTCTCAGTCTGTCTTCATACGGAAGGTGCTCCAGCCCCCTCATCATCCTCGTGGCCTTCCTCTGCACTTGTTCTAACAGTTCCATGGCCTTTTTGTGTTGAGGACGCCAGAACTGCACTCAGTACTCAAAATGAGGTCTCATGAAAGCAGAGGGGCAGGATCACCTCCTTCAGCCTGCTGGTCACACTCCTTTTGATGCAGTCCAGGATACAATTGGCTTTCTGGGCTGCGAGCACACACTTCTGGCTCATGTTCATTTTCTCATCGACCAACATCCCCAAGTCCTTCTCCTCAGAGCTGCTCTGAATCTCTTCTCTGCCTAACCTGTAGCTCTGCCTGGGATTGCTCTGAGAGAGCTAAAGGACTTTACACTTGACAAGGTTAAACTTCATCAGGCTGGCATCAGTCCACCTCATAAGAGTGTCAAGGTCCCTCTGGATGGCATTCCTTCCCTCCAGAGTATTAACTGAACCACAGAGCTTGGTGTCATCAGCAAGCATGCTGAGGGCACACTCAATCCAACTGTTCATGTCACTGACAAAGATGTTGAAAAAGACTGGTCCCAACACCAATTCCTGAAGGACACCACTCTTTACTGGTCTCCAGCTGGACACTGAGCCATTGACCACAGCTCTTTGCATGCATCCATCCATCAGTTCTTCATCCACCAAGCAGTCCATCTCTCAAATTGGTCTCTCCAATTTAGAGACAAGTATGTTGTGTGGGACAGTGTCAAACGCTTTGCCTGATCCTTAGGTGCCATCACAGTAAGCTAGATTCTGTGAGGATCAGAATAGTTACAGTTGGAAAGGACCTTACGACCATCTAGTTCCAACCATTAGATAGTAACAGAATACAGGAAGTTAAGTCACCATAGCACCCACTTCTAATTTTAAGGGCATGAGAAAAATTCTCACTTAGTTCTTTACAAGGAGAAGGTGGGAGCAAGACAGAGTACTAATGAGCCAGCATGAAATCATTTACTCTGTGGGATATGTAGAAAAATGTTCCTTTTGAAATAAATGTTTTCACTATCTCTCAGCCTTTGCCTGCAGACTAAACTCTTCTCTCATAGTAATACAGTTATGCCATCATTCCCCCCTTTCCTAACAGGCTTGACATCTTAAGAAAATCTAACCCACCATCTTGATGAAACACATTTGGAAGGAATTTCATTCTGTTTCCTAACGCTGAGCAACAGCACCTCTAAAATGCTTATGGAGAGCACATTTTCCTAGAGCTGCAGAGAATGAGTCACTCTAGATATATGCCAAATCAAATACAGCAAATAATCAGCGAGCTGGCATGCTGGTTGTCCTGAGAAAAGAGCATTTTGCCTGTCAGTACTGCTGTACCTACCTACAGCAACAATTTTCAGGGTGCTATTCAGCAAGAGGATAGACTGTCCCACGCTATCTTCCTGCTTCAAAGGCATACAAATTAGCATGAAATAGAGAGCTGTACATTGTGAGAAGGCCATTCTGGGCTTGCTCCCACACAGTGCTGAACACTGGCTCGAAGCCATGCTGTGGCTTAAGAAACGATTGTCCCATTGGCCTTGGTGGCTACCAATGAGAGTCAGCGCCTCCAATTGTGAGGCCTGAAGGACTCATCTTTTAAATACCATTTTAGAGGCATTTAGACACTTAACTATATTCTGCAGATTTAATTACTTCATAATTCACATCTGTGCAATAAGCCTAGAGCTCGGGGATCAGAAGAAAGTTCCCTCAGCCCCAAAACAGACTTTCACTTGTGTTTTGCTTGCAATTGCTGGGAGGAATGAGATATGAACTCTCTCATAAAACAGCTTTCATTTGGTCCTCAGCTCTGCCATCCACATGTAACAGGTCAGAGTGAGGCTTAGGGGAACAACTTAATGACTCTGCACCAATGTCCCCATCCGCAAAAGCAGGTTGTACCGAGGATGCACCAGCCCTTCTGCTGGAGGAGCTTCATGAAAAAGCGTGTGTGGCTCTGAATGCAGGAAGTGATGATAAAGAGCACAACCAGAAAGCAGTTTCAGAAGTGTTAATTTCTCGTAACAGCATTCATTTTTGTGTTTTATATTGCCAACATCCCAAACCTGCTGGCCACAATTGGCTAAACACTGCTTGGGGAGAAAAGGATTGAGTGCGAATGAAGATGTGTGTACTTTGTTTTCAACAACTGAAGAAGCATTTTAACGCATAAAATATCTGCACCAAGGGATGAAGCTTGTTTTCCCAACCTTCTTTATCAGCCATGCTGAAGCATGGTATTCCCCTACAGTCAATAGTTATTGAACTTCCATATGTTTTGGTTCATAATTATCACCTGAAAGAAGGAAATAATATAAATATACAAATAATTTTTTTTCCAATAAAAAAAGTCAGAACTAATTATTATCTTTAAAGTGTCTGTATTGAAGTTACCTCAAGGTCAGTTGTAAAGGTGTAGTAATTATTAGCTTAACTATTAACATCTCTCAGCAAGCTAATTAGCCAGGCACCAAATGAAAACCATTTATGCCTGAGGTCTAGAGGGGCTAAGCCAAAAGATTACTTTAATATTTCAGGATATATATTTTTTTTTTTTTTTTTGGGGGGGGGACTTCTGCCTCTGGGAATCATGAGATATTTCCTCACTGAAAATGAAATAAGAAAAGGCAAAGAAACATCAAATGGAAATGATGAAAATTGGTCTGCACCCTAACTCTGGGCACTGCTAAAATACAAATGTACCACCTCCCCTTTTGATGGTGGGGACTATATTTGTCTACCAGGCTGAAGCCTGCATTTTCTACCTGGAGACCGCACCAGCACAACCTTGTGTGAGTGGACAAAGCATCACTAGAAGGGACAAATCCTCCATATTTCTTACCACTGTATCTTCATTGATGACATACTGAGCCCTGTGACTCCTCTGTGAGCAGAGGACACAAGCACACTACAGGCTGAGACTGATGGGAATTCAGCCATAGCCATTAACGGGGATTAGATGGACTGGGCTGAGTAAAAAGCAGCCTTTGGAGTTTGTGGGCTGCTTTATCCTGTCTAGGAAGACCATTCGTAGCAGGTAGCCTAAGTCATGTGTGAAAGAGACCACAAGAAAATCTTTAGACCGACTGAGCCCCGTAGGCAGTGAATGGCAGAAATGCACATGCTTCCAAGGTCCTCCTCACCCTCCTCAGCAGTGCTGCCTGGTTTGCAGGAGCAGACAAAGCCATACCACAGCCATTCTCCTGCTGCAGGACACTAAATGCCGCACACTGGCCTAGTCACCTATCTGGCCCAGTCATCCATCTGGCCCCTTCAACCATGTCCTCCATGAGTGGTCACAGCTGCAGTGCAGCAGGATAGAGCAGCAGTGACCCTCCCTCCCCATTGCCATGGGGCCAGAGGAACATCCCACAACCCACACACAGCAAGCCTGGTGCAACCCTGCCTCGCTCACAGGAAAATAAAGCATGAGGAGGTTTGGTCACTGATTCTAGAAGAACCCTATTGTGATTGCAAGCATATGGAAAAAGCATGTTTTATTATGCAAAACCCTACGTGCTACCCCTGCTGCTAAAGGAAATTCAGCTGCTTACCCACAGCTCTTGCATTTCTCGTTGTTAAAATCAGGAGAGCTCCTATTACTTAATTCTTGGTTTACATACAACACATGCCTCACAGCCCAGAAAGGCTCTGCCTTGCAGCCCACAGCAGCCAACCTTGCAGGGTAATGGCCCTCCTGCAGTAACAGAGGACCCCACAAGACAAGCCTGGCCTGTGTAGCTTCATCCATCGCTATCTCATGCCATGGTCATTCATTTCAGAATCAGGTCTAGCACCATCTTTCAAAAACGATGTAACAGCTGCTGCCCTGTACACAGTGGGAGGCTGACAGAAAATCCTCTCATGTTTATCCAGGGCAAAAGTCTTTCCAAGGATACTATTTTATTTATGCTATGAAAGATAACAGCATCATACAAAACTAAATAGCTTTGCAAAATGTTCCAGGGTGCTAGCATCATATTGGTGTAATATATGTGGGTCTGAGCAAAGCAACTTTTTAGCAGACACATTATCCTCATGTTTTCCCCTGACACAAATGCTCCATGGATAAAGCAAATTGATTTTCTTCTTTTTAACATCTCAACTTAGTTAAAAAATTAACGTCTAATGAAAAGCTAAACCATCAAAATATTTAATTGAAATACAGCAAGAAATCAATTCCTTACCAGCTGTTACTGATGGAACTGAGTCAAAATCTACAACTGGGTTGAAGGAAATAAGCTGGTAATTTTATAAAACAACACATGTACTAAGGTAATAGAACCTACATGCAGCATAAATTGAAAGAACCAGAGTATTCCCTCCATTCTCATCCCCAGCCTCAAATGTGGTCAGGTACAAGTTTTTGGGGTAAATGAATGAGAAAGCAAGGGGATTCAAACAGCAGCAGCCACAGCACCCTCTGTGCCCTCCTGCAGCCCTGACGCCTCCACACTCCCAGCTCCATGCTGAAACTGCTTCCCAGTGCAGCTCCCGCCAGGTACCAGCACTTAAAGCTGCTTTTGGAAAATAGGAGTCAGGAATAGTTTAGCTGCTCTTTGCATTGTGGCTGCTCTCATCCACGCTGAGACAAGAAGTTCGGTTTGTTAAGGGGTGGTTTACCCTCTCTTTGATGTGTTGACCATGTATCAGGGTATATCAGGACTTGGAAAACCATTAGTTCACCATGATAAGATACCCTGAGGATGCTGAATCAGTGGCAAAGCAAAGTAATAGACACCCAAATACACTAAAAATTAAGATGTAGGAAATCCTGTGCACAGACGAAATCTTTGGTCTGTTTTAATCCTGAGAGTTGGGCTTTCTGTTCAAAACAGTCCTGCAATCTGATTCCCACCATAAGCCTCACAGCCTCTTTGGTCTGATTCATAATGAAAAGACTGACTGAGGACTCTGGATATTCAGCTTCACTCACAGCATGATAATGCTTTCTCTGCAGAGATCAGCTAAACCTTATTTCCAAGTGTCTGTTTTCCAGGCAGAATTTCTAGGCATTGCACAATTTCAATGGATTTCAAACAGGTCTATGTGGTGGGGGGCTACGACAAGCCCGTGGATTCCCTGACTGAAGATATGAAATTAGAACTCGGTCTCAAAGATATTAAAGTGCACCCATGAGAAATGAGGCACCAGAGGCATCCGAGTGGGAAAATAGAAGGCATCTGGAGGAGAGATTCAGATAAGGGGAGTAACTAACTACAAAGGAAGAACTTGGCAAAACAGTGGGCTTTAGTAAAAATGTTTTGAACAGGTATCAACAACCAATCATGAATAGAATAAAAACCTATTGACCAATAAGTTTATGCTATGCTTGACCAATAAGTTTGTCTGCTATGTTCTGTTTGACCAATAAGTTTGTATTATGCTACACTATGACCAATAAGTTTATGTTTTGCTCAGCCAATAAGTTTGGCTTATGCTATGCATAACTAATGAGATTGTACCACACTATGTAGAAGGATATATAAACAGGAGCTCCTCATAATAAAGTGTCACTTGCTGCTTAAACTCTATCCTTCTTTCCTTCATGTGGCTGTTTTCTGACCATCCCAACTAACTACACAGACACAGGTCTATGCAAGACTGCAGTTGTTATGAGTTTATATATATTCTTTATTGAAGCAGGATTAGCTTGTTAATTCTAGAAGTGCCAAAACACATTTATGATCAGATATAACAAACACCCAGGTACAATTCTGAATAATACTTGGGCTATTAGTTGGTCACTTAATGTTTCCTTGAGGATGCAGCCCTTATAAATGAAGTTCATAAATAAAACAATTAAGCTCATCTTTAATCAAACATGAAAATAAAAGGAAGAAAATGATGTGGCTTCCTACAAACAGCTTGTATTGGCAGTGTGTGAGCTTTTTTTCCCATATTGCTTTAACAGAGAAAAAATGTACAGCTTAAAAGGAAAAAAAATATTAAATTGGATTTGTGGCATGCAAGAGAGATTCTCCATCACAAGAATAACAAGTGTAATTTACATTTAAAATTGTTCAGGATTCTTTATGATCTAACAGTGGTGACCAAATGAGACCATATGAGGAGATAAATTGCATTCAGTTTACAAGCATTATGCCCACAACTGGATGTTTGTATTTCTTCTGAGCTCTGTGTGTTATAGCAGTACCATCTGGACATTGCCAAACTGGTTCTGAATAGCAAAATACGTAGCCATAAACCAGTAATGTATAAACAGTAACGTGCCTCCTGTCTAAGGCTGCATGTCAGGGCTCCCTTGTTTGCTGCACAGCTGTTTCAGAGTGCATTGTGTAAGAATTAGCCAGGCTTGCATCTGTGCACCTAGTAAAATAAGGGCTAGTAGGTTAGTGTGGAAACCAGGAGCAGTGAGTGTAGGGATTAGTGCCCCCAGGGGTTTGCTTTGGGAATGGAGGGAGGAGTTGGGGTCAGCGTTATGTGTGAGCCAGGAGGAGGAAGGAATGCAGAAGACCGGCGCTGCCCAGATTTCTCACACATCTGGTGCCTTTCAGTCATATGCACTATTTTATAGGTGGCAGATAAGGCAGTAACACATGGCCACCCCTAAAACCCCAGAGGATTAGCAGCATAAAAGGAGTTTAATCTATTGATGGGTCTAAGCAATGTTACTGTCTATGCCATTTGGGGGTTTCTTAATGCTGTTGACAGCCCAACAGCAGCAAGAGACCCAGAAAGAGCTTCCTGATTGGGAAGCATCTCTGATATAAGGGGGGGAGATTAACCTTGGCTCCAAAGACCTTGCAAGCTAATGGATAAGAGGGCCACGCGGTAGAGCGATGTCTGGCACAAAACCATTTTGTTTAGATCTAGGGCTGTACCTACTTCACTACTCACTTCTCCCTCATAAATAATCACACCTGTGCTTGAGCAGGAGCATTCTTCAATAATCTCAAAAATGTTAGTCTCCACTATTCATACAGACTTAGGAAGAGAAGAATTCGAAGCATTAAATCTAAATCATCTTTATCCAAAGATAAAGGATATTGTTAAAGCTTTTAGGCTTAAAATTAGTCGAAATACCTTTGATCTCTCTGCCTCATATTTCATCTTCTTTTTGACATCTGTCTTCTATCTCATAAGCCTTGGATAAGCATGCAGATAGCCCAGCAATTTTATCAACATGTGTATATATGTACATGCATACGTATATATACATATGCACACAAAAGCTCTTTCATCTTTCACAGAAAAAGCTCCATTTGGCTACAACAGTGTCCAATCTGCAAGAAAAAGCCTCTGAGTACTGTGTCTAACACCCTGTTTACCTGGTCCTGCAATCAAAATCAATAAGGAAATGTTTTATTGCTGCTACTGGTCATTGAGTCACCACACTTGAATGTACACAACCTGGCACTCATTCCTATGAAGTACAAAGTGGGAAGTTGTTCCTGCTAAACAGAGTTCACTGTCCTCAGGGATTCACTGAGCCCATTTCCCAAAGCTCCTATTGCTATCTTGGACTGCTTTGTCTCTTGCTGTGCGAGCATACTGAGCAACAACAGGGTCAAGATTTTAAGGCAGCTGTTGAGGGAAAGTTTCAACAAAGCAGTCTGAAGTCCTACAGAGTGATGAAGGAAAGGGGAAGCATTTTTTCTTTATCCTTACTTAAGATCTGGATTTTAGGAGCAAAAACATCC
This sequence comes from Forpus xanthops, assembly GCA_032466535.1. Classification (NCBI taxonomy): domain Eukaryota; kingdom Metazoa; phylum Chordata; class Aves; order Psittaciformes; family Psittacidae; genus Forpus; species Forpus xanthops. The sequence goes on along the minus strand of JASSUY010016375.1, from coordinate 9,619 downwards.
TCCTGCATTTTAATCACTGAAAAATTGAAATGCCTCAATTATCAAGTATATTCCCACCATGTAGACAATCCTAGCTGCATTATAGACTATCAAGTGGATAGAAGCATAATTTATTCTGTTTATATGCGTAGATGACTCCCCATCATCAGAGAGATATAACATTTAATGAACAAAGAAACCCAAAACATCCAAAGAAAGCAATTGCCTCTTTGAACGCCTGAGAGTTGGGAGACAATAAAAAGGACAAAAAGCAAGCTCCTTAGCCAGTATTTTGATAAATATTGCACAAAATTAATTAGAAAGTCCAAACACTTGTACAAGAGAAAAATTCCATCCCCATACCTCTCGCTCCTGATTGAGCATACATTATTACTGGAAGTGTCTGAAAGTTCTTCCTGTCATAGCACTAGAATTTAATGTTTGGTCTTCTTACCCGAGTTTAAACTCACGTGCTGGCAATTCCTTGCCTTATCAGTTTATAAACGTGTCTCTAACTCTCCTTTTCTAAAGAAAAGGTCAGTGCTTTTTGCTTAAGCAATGTTATTAAAAATCAAGACTCATTTTTCCAGCTTATGTGGCTGAGCAACTGAAAGGCACAACCTCCATATACCTCACTTCCACTTTTTGATTATGATTAAGAAAATGTGAATGCAGATAATCACAGACAATGAAGAGCAACATCTAGTAGTCTGTCTCCAGGGCTTTTTCCTCCAGTGTATTTTCCAACATTTATTCAGATCATTCTAAATTATTCATTTAATAAGCTAACTGTTCCTTCCTGTGCTAGGGGAGACTATTTTGCAGTTCAAGATGTTTATGTTATAAGGGTTTCTCTGTTTACCTTGTATTATTATTCTTAGTTACCCATTCTAATATCAGTCTGTCTGACTACCCTTTCACCACCCTGCAGCCTGCTTCTTCATGTTTCTGTCAATACAATAAATTAGTCTTGCATCAAATAAAGAAATGAAGTTGTTACTGGTTTCCCCACCTCTCTACCTATTCCTTTCAGAAGGTGCTATTTAATGTCGTGTACATGCTATTCTCACAATACAAATGTGTATGATTATTTAAACATATGAAGAGAATACTGTTGACAAAACTGATGTCAGTTTAATGTATTCTGTTCCTTTCTGGACAGCTAGCATGTCCCTCTCTTTAAAAAGAGAAACTGGTTTTCCTCCAGTTATGAATTTAAGAATTTTTTCTCCAATAAATAGTATTAAAATTGACCAAGGATTTTGAAATTGGGTAGGATGCTCCAGTTAAGCTTTATGGCTCTTGGTTCAGCTCAGAGAAGTAGTTGAAAGCCAAGACTGACTACAAAATTTTTAGTTTCTATGCAACCACCTTTTGGAGCATAGGTCATGTGAAGAATTTGAAAAGGGATTGACAGTTTAGAGTGTGGTTTTGGGTTAATTGCTGTTAGTTACCCATTTAGCCTGTGGTTAATCAAAAGCCCCCAAAACATGTCCATCATAGAATCATAGAATGATAGAATAAGGTTGGAAAGGACCTTAAGATCATCTAGCTCCAACCCCCCTGCCACGGGCAGGGATACCTAACACTAAATCATGTCACCCAAGGCCCTGTTCAACCTGGCCTTGAACACCCCTATGTTCCCTTTGTGGTTAAGCTTACTTTCCCTTCCATCATCAGAGCCAGACTGGGACCAGGGATATAAACTTGGTTGAGCTATGCCATATTCCAGCTGCTTCGCACATCTTTAACTCATGTTTTATGTGAGTTTATATGATGCTGAGGGCATTAATTTAGCAGTGGCCAGTTGCCTGTTGATAGCATGACCATATCTGAGTGAAAAATCATCTCCTCTTGGGAAATATGTCAGGATGTTTCTGTTTAGTTGAGCAAGTAACATCAAAATGCACAGGAACCGAATTTCCTTTCACTTCAGTAATGTGATATTCTACTGCTGACAGTCTCCCTGGATGGCTTATAGTCAACCATGCAATGCAATAAACCAATCATATGGGCATAAAAATGAAGCAGAGTCAGATAACCACAAATGAGAAGGCTTTGCTAAGGAACCTGATAGAGTACTGTGCAGGATTCTAACAGCATAAACTAGAGAGGAAAAAGAGAAATTGAAGTGGCCTGGGACGTAGGAATTTTCCCAATCAAAGCCTCTACATAATTTCCCTTCCCTGAAAGCACTACTTGCTTCTTTTAGTTGCTAACAAGCCTAGCAAGATCTACTGGACTGTGAGCAAGATACTCTTCTGTGGAAGTTGTGGTACTAATCCTACTATCTGATTCATCTGAAATTGCACCCATTGTTTGAAGCATTCCAGGGTGGACACGCAGGGTAGAACTGTGTCATCATACAAGAGCCTGAAAATGTTCCTGATACCCAGCAACCTATTTCCCCTCTCCTTGGCCCTACCTATGCTTCCTTGTGCTGCCATGTGAAATTCCTATTTTGCTGGGGCGCTGGAAGTGCTGACCAGCGCCCAAGCTTCCCACAAGTCCCTGCTTGAATACAAAGTGCTTCTAGGACAGATATCTCCAAGCAGATCAGCATGCTCAAAGGCCCACAGGTGTGTGCAGAGAAAAGTTACTGCCTTGATCAGGGAATGGAAAGAATAAGAAAAAATTTAAAGGTAAATAAGAAGAATTACCTCTCATATTTTCTTCTTATCACAAGTTATGTATTTGAGATCTCCTGAGATACCAATGCTGTGTACTGATGATAAATATCATGCAGATAAACTATGGCAATGGAATTATATGTTTTTTTCCAATCAAATTATTTGCCTGGGCTGAAAAGAAATATGTTATTTCTTGACAAAAACCGATTAGCACAAATCCATGGAGAATTGATAAACCGGTACTGAAATATCTGTTGTTTGACAAATAGCACTCTGAAAACAGGCAACTATGAAACAAACACAAAAAAAAACACCTCTTTTGGAAATCAGAAATGTCATGTTTCTAGTAACAGTGTCATCCAGTCTGATTTCAGCTGGTATAAATCTCTTCCATGGTATTGACAGAAAGGAAATGAAACTAGTCTCAGTCACTTCATTTTTACAGGACCATGCCCCTACTCCAACTCGCATTTAATGAGATGCATTGAAAAAGGCTAAAACTGGTTTACCTGGAATTTTAATATAGCTAGAGAGCTGGTGTTAAAGATCAGCTAGAACATAGTTTCCTGATTGGACTAATTTCACGCACAAATTCACAAGTGTGATCAGATAAATACCTGTACCCCTCCTCTCCATGCACACAGATATTAGGTTTATTGTGCATCTGTACCCATGCTGCATTCACCTGACTATTCAGACTGCAGCAAAACTAAACACAGTGGCAAGCTGTGCTGTAGAAGTTACTATGAGGCATCCCTGAGTAAAAAGAAGCTGCTTTAGGATCCAAGATTCTTTCAGACCTACAGTGGTGGTAAGACATCTTTTCAGTTGAACGTTGAGTTTATAATGGCCACATTATATAAACTGAAGTTTCCATCAGTTTTAAAGATTAGCCTTTATCACCTGTATCTTGCTTCATCCTCTCTAGTGTTCCCGTAAGAAGCTTTCCCAGGAAAGCACCATGCTGCAATCAAAATATATCTCTTTGCAAAAAGAAATAGCAAATTAGAAGAGTAAAATGCTTCACTTAGTGCTGAGCTAGTCTTTTTTCTTCTCTCTCAATACATCTTTTCAACTCCACTCCTACTGATCAGGATTTAGACAAAAGTAAAAAAAAAAACCTATGCTTTTCTATGCAGTCTTTGCTGCAAACCTACCTAAGCCCTACAAAGAAATAAAGACAAAACAGAGTCTGTCTTAACGTGAAGCCTATTGCTTTTAACTCAAATTCATCAGAAGGGCTTTGGGTGAAAGTAGAGATCAATGTCAAGTTTTGTGGTTCTTCAAAGCCTTCAAGTCTTCAAATTTAGCAAGTTTAGATACCAGCTTTAAGGGGAAGCAGGGAAGATGTTCATTGTCTCCAATGAACACAGCACTTCTGTGTGCCCCATTCTCACCTTACATAGTGCAAATGAGAGCAGCTCCAGGAGACTCAGTGGAAGGACTCTGTCACCATAAAACAATAAATCTCATACAATAAAATCTGCCATCATTTTCATGATTATTCATTGTGATGTATAAGAAAACTTGGCAAAGGCCTGAGGCAAGACACATGCCTATCAAAAACACCTCAGCCTTACAACTCCTCCGGGGAACTCAGGTCTTTGGTGGATGGGCAGACCTTCTACCAACACTGCTAGCAACTGACATCGTAACACATTTTATGGATAGAGGTGTTAATTTTGTTCATGTTCTTTCGTTGTTGTACTTAAACTTAGTCAAATAAGGTCCAGAATGCTTGAATTGTGTTCAGTTCCTCTAAAAGCAACTTAAACTAGACATTAATGCATACTCTCTCTTGCAGTTAGCTGATGTCCACAGTGAACTGACTGCTGCATGAAAGCCATAAGGAGCATGCATTCTGTCATGGGTTCAGCAGCAGCAGCCATCTTCTCTTTTGTAGTAGCTGGTGCTGCACTGTGCTTTTGATTTTGAGCCTGGGAACAGCACTGATAACACCAGTGTTTACTGCTTGGTAATGTTTTGTCTGACCAAGGATTTTCTGAACCTCATGCTCTGCCAGGGAGGAGGGGAAGATGGGAAGAAGCAGAGACAGGACACCTGACCCAAAACTGGCCAAAGAGGTATCCGTACCACAGCACACCATGCCCAGGATGGAAAAACAGAGAACAGACACCCAGAAGGTGGGGGGTGCAGTGCTTTGTCGATCTGGGTATAGTTGGTGAGCTGTTGTATTCTTTCCTTTTATTTGCCTTGTCATTATTATTATTGGTGGTAGCAGCAGTGATTTGTGTTATACCTTAGTTACTAAACTGCTCTTACCTCAATCTGTGGGAGCTGAATTCTTTCGATTCTCCTCCCCATCCTCCTGGGACTTGGGGAGGAAAGAGGGGGGAGTGAGTGAGCAAAACTGCACGAGGGCCTTAAACCGCAACACATTCCAAGGACAAAATAAGTAAAAAGGGGAAAGGGATAACAGCAAGAAATCAAAAAGCCACTGTGGCCTAAACTAACCACACACAGATAACACAAACTCTTAGACTTGCTGAGATTGGAAAGTGGCATATTTCATATTGATATAAGGACATAGTGTTTCACATCAATTCCAATTCTCCTGTCTTTGACATGATTTATCATCAAGGCCAAGAGTTTCACAGGAATCAGAAAGGCCAGAATTTTGTAAAAGCATCAAAAATGGTCACAATTACAGTAGAAAATCCAAAAGAAAAAGGAAAAAAAAAGAATAAAGGAGAAGAGGAAGTCCTGAGATGTCCCTGCCTCCAGGTGTAAATCAATTTTCTACCCATGGGAGCCCTGAGAAAAAAAATTTAAAGGTTAATTTTCAAATTGCCAATAGCTGTGAAACTTCTTGTCTCTGCCTTTGAAGCAGCTGGTGCTGCCTGCTGCCAGCTGCAGTCTGGCCTTCATCAACATTGGGTCTGACCTGCTCTGGCTATTCTCCTTGTCCTATACATTGCAAAGTGGGGGGAAAAAAAAAGTCTGCTGTCACACAAGAAGCTACAGAGAAATATGCTTTAAAAGACAAAGTCATCTTTTTCTCCTTCCTTTCAGCGAAGTCTTGGATAGAACTGCTTTTATCGGGGATTTTCAAATATCCCAAATGTTTTGGCAGTAATCTATGACACCAAGGAGCCTGACTAAAAAAAAAGGAAGTTGTGCTTGTCTTGTAGCATAACATCACAACAAGGGGATATTTAATAAAAATGTGAGGGCAATGATCAGAATTTGAAATTACCTTAAAATCTCATCTCCACTTCAACAATTAATCAGTTTCAGCAGCCACTTATTGCTTAATACGTAGTACATCAGCAGAGATTATTGCTGAAACAGCAATTCCTCTTAGTCAATCCTAGCAGTGGCTGAAGTTTTCCAGAGCAAAACAAATTATTCACACGGATGGGACAATGATTGCCTGTAGAGAAGGGCAGGTAACAGAATCCTTTCAAAAGATGAATGCAACACACCATTTAGATCACTACATGTGTTAAATACGTTTTCCTTTTTCAACTTTTCAAAGCACCAATGCAGCGCTTGCTACATGCACTGTGACTTGCTAATTCTCCTGAAATAGAGGATAATTGTATCATTAGGTGGCAGATCTTATTTTGCTATCAATGAGAAATGTGGCTCTAAAACTCATAAATACACTTCTGAAATTTCTAGCTGCAATTCCTGCCTCATTACCCACAGCTACTTTCTGTGCAGGACTATTTTATTCTGAATATGTATTTTAAACCCCAGGTCCTCCTCATTTGGTAGAAATTGGGATAGCTCCTCCAATTTCAATATAACTATGCCAACCTGCATCTCCTATAGATCCAGCCAGAAAAACACAAAGAGAGCAAAACCTACTGTTTTAATCATTCAGAACAAACTTATTATAGAATCATAGAATTATAGAATAGTTAGGGTTGGAAAGGACCTGAAGATCATCTAGTTCCAAACCCCCTGTCATAGACAGGGACATCTCCCACTAAACCATACCACCCAAGGCTCTGTCCAGCCTGGCCTTGAACACTGCCAGGGATGGAGCATTCACAACTTCCTGGTTAAAACAACACTTGATGTTAGGGACAATAAAGCTAGAGGAGAAGACTTGAACACAAAGCTGATTTTTCTAAGTCAGGGCTTTGTTTTTACAGTGGTAAGTGGATAGCCCCAGACCCGTACGCACTCATCTGCCCAAGCGCTTCCTAGAAGCAGCATTTTGCAGAAGGATGCCAGGGTCCTGTAGAAGTGGGGATCTGTCTTATACACCCAGTTTGGCATTAAAGTGGATGAGTCAGAGTGCAGATGGTGACTTTGAGCAAATCAGAAGGAACTTCATTACAGAAAATGTCAGCAGCAATTTTGGTCCACACCACAGAAATTAGGCTTTTGGCAAACGCTTGATGAGAAAAATTTCTTTCCATTTATTCTCATCACTGTCTTTTTCTACCTTCTTTACTAAACATCAGTTCTCTGCAGCTTTCACAACATCTGCTTCTGGCATCTCATGTGCTACCTGCGTCATAGCAGAAATCTTGCCATGATAGTCCTTGAAGGATTTATTAATACTGGGGCTGTTTACTAAAAGAAACACTTTGAAGTACCATAAATGTTGCCTATGCTTTTTAGAAAGTTAACGATCTATTACTGTATATATATGGAAAAGCCTTTTCATTTAAGAAAAGCAGTATATACCATCTCTCTTTGCTAACAGAAGCAGATCCTTGATGAGTCATTTCTGATGAGTGTCTCTAGCTGTGTATTTCTTAGCCTGTGAAGAACAGGGGAGGTCACAGGCATCTGTAAATGCAGTTACTGCAGCCTCCTGACAGACACAAGGAATTCAGTTTCCTCAGCTGGGTTTGCTCCTTTTTTGGATTCCATCTAAACCCCAAGCTTCTTTGCTGTATAATTACTATTTTTAACCATCAATACTGTTACAATGAGTTTTAAAGGAAGTCATGCAGAGAAATATCTGTGGTGCTTTTATCATGGGTCATTAGTTTGTGCAATGTCTATGGTAAGTATTGTCCCAGTAGTAAATGCTTATTACAAAGCCCCCATAACACAATATACTGATAATCAAAAGCAAAACCAAATGTTTTTCATACCATGACTGATATGAAAATTCTCCCTTCCCACAGGATGAACTCACAGATGGCTTTGCAAGGCCCTGTTTCAGCCCTAATTCTGATTAAAGCAGGTAATCCTTTGGGCCTAGGAGAATGGCCATTCTCTGCCTTATAATACCATCTGAAGAGGATGGTGAGCAAGGACGTCTGAGAGGGCCAAGCAGCTGCAAGTGAGGAGGATATAAGCTTGGTTAATATGCAAAAGCACATCAAATGTACCATCAGTCAATTCTCTGATGGATCCATGGTCCCAGGACTGCAGTACCACAGGGAATGCATCTCCTAGTCACCACACCCATGGAGCATCACCCATGTCATACAATATGCAGCTTATAAACATGCATATGCTCAAATGCACATCTATAAAATCTAAAACACTGCTTCTGGGAAATAGTCACATTTCTCCTCCATCTCACCTCTGTCCTTTAAAACCCTTCAATAGCTCAAGCAAAGATCCTGGGAAATGGTTCTCTGACAAAGACTCCACACAACTGAAGAATGACCAACATTTAACACACCAGCTCACATTTCAGGCAATCAAGACAAGACTCTGCAAATGCAGTGCTCCATTTGACAAGCAGCAAGAAACACAGTGCCACTACAAACTGAAGCATCACTCATCACTAGATTCTGGAATTCCAGGGGAATATGATCCAACACCACCAAACAATATTAGTGCTGCTTCACGTTTCATCATACCAGCAAGCAGAACCAGGAGTGACACACTTACTTCTGAGCCTCCCTGCAACTTGTTCAGAGAGTGCTGTATTGCCCTGAGCACCCATCTGACTCCCCTCTTTCAGCACAAGAGGGACTGATATCCCTGGATTACTTTCTCTTGAAGCACTTTATGCTGAATAACATTAGATATATTCATGTTTCATAATACTCAGGGCTGCAGCTGTTCCCAAAACTCTTGCTTTGAAGTAAAAGTGTAGGAAACCAGCCAGAACATTTTGTCCCAGGAGAATCAGTTTACTTTAAAATTTCTTTTATTCAAATTCTTTCCTGCAACTCAGAGGAGCTATAGGAATGGAAAAGGATAATGAGCAGGTACTAAGTCCTGCTGAAATTATTGATAACATTTCCTAACAGTAGTCCTGAATTAACCTTTCCAAAGATGAGGGGTTGTACTGGGTCTAAGTGAGATGAAGTTAGTTTTCTTCATAGCAGTTTGTATGGTGTAGATTTGTGACCAAAACAGTGCTGGTAACATACGCCAATATTTTCCTTACTGCTGAACAGTTGTTTGCATAGCATCAGGGCCTTCTCTGTTTCATACTCTACTCCTGCCACAGTAAATAGATTAGGGATGCACAATAGGTTAAGAGGGAATGCAACCAGGCAGATGATCCAAACTGGTTGAAGAGATATTCTATGCCACATGTATGTCGTGCTCTGCAATAGAGACAAAGGGCTTTAGGGAGGTTACAGAACTCTGCTCAAGAACTGGCTGGACATTGCATTATTCTGGGGATCTGTTACAGATCACCTGACCAAGAGGACTCAGTGGATGAAGCGGCCTATAGACAATTAGGAACAGTCTCATGCTCACAGGCCCTTGCTGTCATTGGGGACTTCAACCACCCTGATACCTGTTGGAGGGATGGTACAGCCCTGCACAAGCAATCCAGGAAGTTTCTCGACTGTATGGAAGACAACTTCCTTCTGCAAGTAATAGAGGAGCTGACGAGGAGAGGTGCCATGCTTGACCTCGTCCTAACAGGGAAGAACTGGTGGGAAAAGTGACACTCCAGGGCAGCCTTGATTGCAACAATCATGAGATGGTCGAATTCGAGATCCTCAGAACAGTGAGAAGAGCATGCAGCATGCTCACTGCCCTGGACTTCAAGAGAGCAGACTTTGGCCTCTTCAGGAACCTGCTCAGTAAGATTCCATGGGATATAG
>JASSUY010016374.1:0-41314 GCA_032466535.1 Forpus xanthops | reverse complement strand
GATATCATGCAGTATTACCTGCCGTACAATTTTTAAAAAATTAGCATTTCCCTTCAACTGAGAACTGCCAGACAAAAACAACACCCCTTCTGAAACACTGGTTCTCCTGCAACTTGTTGCAGACAACCCCTCTACCTCAGTATACTAAAGGTATCTTCAATTCATAAATAAGGCTGCAAGGTCAAAAGCTTAGCTCAGCACATTTCTCAAGGAAATTATATTACCCATGTATTGATGCTCATCACTCATACCTACAGCCCCACAAAAATACTTACTTGGAACTGAACTCTGTTACTGGGTGCTCTTAGAGTGCAATAGTTTAGAATTCCAATCCAGAACTGTTGAGTCTCTGGAAGCGTACCACTACGTGATCTGCTTTTTTTCAACTGAAGCAACAGTATTTGAGCACTACAAAGACTTTTAGCAGTCCACATATTCTTAAAAGTGACCTCTGGATCCAGATAATGTGAAGCTGTTTCACCATGAAGTTACAAAGGAAGTATCGATGAGCTTGGACACCATTGCCAAACACAGTAGAAACTTTCTTCTAAACATAATCTGTTTAAAAACATTAAGGGAAAAACAAAACAAAATTGAAGAATAGTTGAAAGGTAATTGCACATCAAGGCCCTGATATTGTAACAAGACCCTCTTCACAAATACTTTATTTAAAACATAGGTGTATCAAGTTGATTCACTTGACAGTGAAATACTTGAAAGCAGAACTTTGGTTCAGTATCCACCTGGCACTGTGTTCTTCACCCCTAGCCATAAATTCAGTTGTTCATTTCAGAAACAGGAAGGACAAATACTGCTAGCAATACAAGGAACAAGCAAACAAATTGTCCCCTATGATTAACAACATGGACACTGTGCTCCCTCTACCTCAGCTGAAAAATGTTCAAGGAGTGTTCCAGCAAATTCAAACCAATAGCTCACAAAAACAAAGTGCAGGTGTCAAGATCCTAGTAACAAAAACTCAAGCTGATACAAGTGTTGGAATCTTCCATTCTACAAGGATACCCTAGGAGCGACTCACAAACCAAATGCAAGTCCAGTTTAAACCCAGAAAGACCTTGACCATAAAGAGTAACATACGGAAATTAAGTTTTTCAGATGAAAAATATGTTATTGCCCTGACCATCAGTGCGAAGAAACCCAATGTGTTTCTGCACAAGCGAGGTCTCAGAGGCATACTATCAACTTCAAATTGAATCTCGATTGAGTTCAAAGTTTTCTGCTTTGTCCGGTGTGCCATGAGAACAGGCCTAAAATGCAACTGAACTCCCCCCAACACACACTTTTGTTCAGTAAACAACCAGTACAATTTAACAAAACAAAGCTGAAGCCCTAAGACATTTTTAAATGCAACACAGTCCGTCACATGACAGCCGAAGTGAACACAGCACTAACCGCGCCTTTTAAACTTACAAACTTAACAACCGAAGGACGATTTTTAGAAGGGCCACTTCCCTTCAAATTTCGAGCTCACCCCCAGCCTCTTCCCCCTTCCGTCCCAGGAAGCTCCAGCCCCAGACCCTCCCGGAGGTCTACAGTGAAACCTGCATGTCATATCCCCAGCCCCAGCCCCAGAGCGGCCACACGTCCCTCCATGACGACCACGGAGACAGGTCCACGGGGAGCCACAAATCCCACCAGTGCTTCCAACCCCCGCTAAGGGGGTTGGCGACGGGTCCAGGGAAGCCCCAAAAGGAACCCCATCCCCCCCTCCATCCCAACCCTGAAGTGCCCAACCTCTGCACCCACAAGCGCGGGTTGCCCACGGGTGGCTTTATCCTCGGAGACGGCAGGGGCCTCCCGCGCACTGCAGCGGAGCGTGTAAAAGGCACCCGCGGAGCCTTGGGGAGCCGACTGGTGGGGGGAGTGTAGCTTTCCCGTGATGCTGTTCCTACGCGCGTGCGCAGCCCGGGGCGGCACGGCACCGCACCGCACCGCACTGTCCGGTCTGTGTGTGAGAGGAATAGACGATAGAGATAGTTGTATTCCTCCAGGGAAGCCTGTGGTCTGTTCCTGTTGGGAATGGCGTCTTTCCGCCTTGCCCATAGGCGCCAGACGAGGCAGCGTGCCTGCCTAGCCTGGCCAATTCCTCCTTCTCTTGCTCCGGCGGCCTCCCGAGGGAGGAAGGCCTGCGGGGTGCCCTTTTCCCGCCTCACGACGCCACCCTCTGAGCTGCCACTGGCACCGGGAGACAGTGGTGGGTGTCCGGCTCCCTTTCCGGCTCGGCGCTGCGAAGGCGTTCCTTGTGACTGAAGGGATGACCTCGAGGCGGCGCTGAAGATGAGTTTTGGTTTGGGCAGTCCTGTCCTTTTGGTGGTGTGTGTTAGTGTGTGAAGGTGAGTCTGCTCGCCCTTCCGGCAGGCGGGTAGCAAAGCCAGCGCAGCGTGCAGATGCCAGGTGGAGATGAATAAAACTGGGGTGATAAAAGTGTGTGTCAGGTCTCCCAGGGGCCTGACTGGAGTTAAACTAGCTGGGGAAAAATATATGTTAAACTTCACATAGAAGCCTCCACCTCTGGAGTCTCCTTATTTTTATTGGTATATGGTTTGGGATAGAAGGAGCTGCATCTGTTTTGGGCGGGAGCTTGACAGCTTCTGTTATCTAAAGTGGTTGTGCATAGTTTAGTTGTCTCTCCAACTTCTAAAAAAGCAACAGGTGCAAAACAGAGCCCTGGAACTGTTGCAGCAACCAAATATTCTCATAGTGGAGTTACTGCCTTTTCATCATCCTACGCTCTTTCCCATATTTACAGGATGTGCTTTTAGGTTAGAGATGAGTCCTAGCCGTGGAAGAAAAAAAGCCTGCTTTAATTACAGTCAGGAATTCTAATTTGTAGTGGGCAGTAGCATCATGCACACCACACTTGCATCTAAATTAATACTTGTTTCACAGCTATGACAAGTGCAAAGGTCACAAGTGTGGCAGGAGGACCATTTTTGTTCTCATCCTCCCAGGTGTGGGCTCAAGCACATTAGGTAACCTCTTCTTTCTTCTGTAATGTGTCTGATCCATTAATGAATTGGAAAATTAGTAGTATAGATTAAGTTTTATGGATTGGTGAGAATGAAAACTTTAATCAAGGATTGTTCCAAGTATAGGCAAAGATGAGTCGCTGCTAGGGATAGCAGAGACACTGGTGTCTCTTTTACCCTTTTAGAAGAAAGTATAAATAAGACTTCTCTCTCTGTCTCAGCTCGGTCCTTTCTCTTGCCCTTTCCCATAGCTGGGCTTGAACAAGCTCTTACCCTTCAAGTATCAAAGCTAATTTTATCTGCTGCATGTTCATGTTTAGATAAATAAATCGATTTTCAACATTTTTAGAGCATGACATATCTTTCATTCTTTGCTCCCTTAGTAGCTATTCTTTGTAATACTCTGCCATTTTCTTAACAATAAAATGCACAAAAAAAAAAAAAAAAGCTTACATGAGTTATATAAACATTCTGATGATTTTATATGGTGTTGCCAGAATAAGCATTTTGGAGCACTGATATAGCTACTTGGAAATGTATATAAAATCCATTCCCTTAACAGGCTAAGCTACAGCAGCAAAAGGAGGTTTTGGAATATGACTTTGTTACATTTTGGTCAGCTCAATTAAGTTGGTTAGTAGTGTTGTCTATAACTTGTCACTGTCAGTAAGACTGAATTCTTAGTCCTACATAGAAAATGAGAAGACATACAAAGAAAATAATTGGGAGTGAAACTTAACTTGTAAGGTTTTTTTTATTACTGCCAAAGATGTTATGTGTCTAATTTGGAAATGTATTTATTTTAAAATTGTCTCCTACTGAATGTCTCTTCTATGACCACTGCATAATAAATTTTCATGGGGATGATAGATGATTCTTCTTGTAAATAGGTGTCATTAAAGGATTTAATGCAATTTTTTGCAACATTAATTCAAATTATTGGTCTAGATCCAAATACTGATAATGGATTGAGAAGTTTGGGAAATCTAATGACTTAGTGCAGTGTATTGAGATCTGAAGAAATATCTGATGGTGTACCACAAGGAAAAGGATAAGCTTTTCTTATGGAGTAAGCACAAGCATATAGGTTACTGTTGAGCAGTGTGTACTCACACCTACAGATCTGACTGGTAGCCACATGGAACTAGTTAATTTCTTTACCTCTGTGACACGGTCCATCTCAGTGCTAAAAAAGAGGAGTGTGACTCCCTCTGTTTTGAAGTCTGTTGGGGCATCTGTGCTCTAAGAATATCAGGCCCATTGCTGATACTACACAGCTACATAACCATGGCTCAGAAATCTGAGGAAATTGCTGAGTTGTGAGGGAAAAAAAGGTGTGGGGAGGGAGGAACAGCCTTGTCAAGAAATCTGAAGAGGAGATTCATGTGAGATGAGAAAGCTAAAACTGCAGACATGGTAAGACAAGGAAAGGCATCAACATGGGCATGTATAAAATCACAAATTAAAACCAGGGTGTCAGAAATGGCACAACTGTGGTAGTGCTCCAGAGAGCTGCAGGAACTGCCCCTTCTCCTCCTGACTTCTGTCTGCCTGGCTAGTAAAGACCCTGCACAAAAGAGTCTTACAAAACATGATGAGCCTATTAATGCCTAATCTACTTGTCATTGTACGTCTATGATAACCAATGAATAATTTTTATAACTCTAAGCTGGGTATATCCTGCTAGCAGAATCACTTTGTGCTTGACTAACGTGTGCAAACGGGGACCCAAAGAGCGGTGCTTACAGGAGACAGAAGTTCACAGATAAAGCAAATATAGGAACCATACACCCAAAAAGAGCTCAAATGAACAGAGGTGCTTCTAGATTGAAAAAAGACCAGCTAGTTTTGGAAGGAGACTGGTGCCTTCATGGAATAGAAGGGGGTGGGTAACTAGGATGGAAATGTCTAGTTTCAAAGGAACTGTGGGAGAAAGGATGTATTAACAGCTGAAAATGTGTTGAGGCTCATAAGAGAGAACAGTAGCAGAAGTCTTTCAAAAGGTAAAGTTCAATGGCTGGCTTGGGAAACAGCTGTGATACTAATGGCCAATTTTATAAAATCAGAATTAGCAACCCCTAGCAAAGATCTTCTCCAAATGATATAGACATAATACTGAAGTTTGTAATAAAAAGAGAAACATAAATAAAACCAAAATTAAGTTCACCTTGTTGAAAGGCAAGATGAAAACAGATCTAGTGCATCGTTGGGTCATGAATGGAATCTTTCTAAGGTATACTACTAAAGGGAGTTTTCAGGGAAAAGTACTTTTTCAAGCTATATATTTTGTGAATGGTACCTACAAAAAAAAAAAAATAATTAGTTTAACTGCAAATAAATGTGAAGGTAAAATGCAGTTTGGGGCATTGTATGGGAAGATAATTTCTCAGACCAGGAAATGCAGGTTTTTTTCATTAGTTACTTTTGCCAATTTATCTTATCCTTTTCAAGTCTGTGGGGAAAAGAAAAAAAAAATCTGGGAGTACATCTTTGAACTTTGTTTGTAGACAGTAACATTACTGAAGTCAAGGCAACAGTCCACAGTTAAGAGTGGGCTTGAATTTCATAGAACTACAGCTTGTATTAATAGTTTTTTTTGTCACTGTAAATAAAAGAGATTCCAGAGAAGCTCCAAAGAAAGTGAAAAAGAGAAAGATTTTTGATTATTGAGAAGAAGAGCTAGACAGATGAATATACTTCAAGTCAAAAGTTCCAGAAAGCTTGAACGTTTCATCCAAAAGTGGAGGAAAGGAAAATTGTGATATAGCCAGCATGACTTCACTCAGGGGAAATCCTGCCTGACCAATTTGGTGGCCTTCTATGATGGGGCTTTGGAACTGATGGACAAGGGTAGAGCACTTGATGTCATCTACCTGCAGTTGTGCAAAGTGTTCGCCAATGTCCCACACAATATCATTGACTTTAAATTGGAGAGACATCAATTTGATAGGTGGACCACTCAGTGGATAAAGAGCTGGATGAATGGCAGCACACAAAGAGTTGTGGTCAATGGCTCAATGTCCAGCTGGTGACCAGTAACAAGTGGTGTCCCTCAGGAATCTGTGTTGGGTCCAATCGTGTTCAACATCTTTGTCGTTAACAGGGACAGTGGGGATAGAGTGTGCCCTCAGCAACTTTACTAATGACACCAAGATGCGTGGTTCTGTTGATATGCTGGAGGGAATGAATGCCATCCAGAGGGACCTTGGCATGTTTGTGAGGTGGGCTGATGCCAACCTTATGAAGTTTAACCATGCCAAGTGCAAGGTCCTCCAGCTGGGTCAGAGCAATCCCAGGCACAGCTACAGATTGGGCAGAAAAGAGATTCAGAGCGGTCCTGAGGAGAAGGACTTGGGGGTGTTGGTTGATGAGAAAATGAACATGAGCTGGGAGTGTGCCTTCGCAGCCCAGAAAGCCAACCATATCCTGAGCTGTATCAAAAGAATAGTGACCAGCAGGTCAAAGGAAGTGATCCTGCCCCTCTACTCTGCTCTAGTGAGACCTCACTTGGAGTATTGTGTCCTCAATATAAAAAGGACATGGAACTGTTGAAACAAGTCCAGAGGAGGGCCACGAGGATGATCAGAGGGCTGGAGCACCTCCCCTATGAAGACAGGCTGAGAAAGCTGGAGCTGTTCAGCCTAGAGAAGAGAAGGCTGCATAGAGACCTCATAGCAGCTTTCCAGTATCTGAAGAGGCCTATAGGGATGCTGAGGAGGGACTCTTCATTAGGGACTGTAGCGATAGGACAAGGAGTAAAGATATCAAACTTAAACAGGGGAAGTTTAGATTGTATATAAGGAAGAAATTCTTTACTGTGAGCGTGGTGAGGCACTGAAATGAGTTGCCCAGGGAAGTTGTGAATGCTTCATCTCTGGAGGTGTTCAAGGTCGGGTTGGACATAGCCTTGGGTGGCAATGTTTAGTGTGAGGTGTCCCTTCCCATGTCAGAGGAGTTGGAACTGGATGATCTTAAGGTACTTTCCGACCCTAACTATTCTATGATTCTGTGTTTCTATGTTTAATCGATATCAAAAAAATACCCAAAAGTGACAAAGGTGAAGAAAGTGGATTTAACTTCTGCTCAAGAAAACAAGTAACTTCAGTTTCAATAGTAATTCTTATGGCATTGTATTATTAATTATTACTTACTAGTTTCTGATAATTCTTTTGATTATAAGCTGAATGATTTCAGTGTCCCCCAGTATTTGAGGCCGAGTCTTTAAACAGTGTATAAGCAGAAGAAACCTATTTTTATCAGCTGGTTAGACATTGAATCATTTTTTTGATAAATTTTAGACAACTAAAATCTCTGTTATCTGTCACACTGAAAAATTCAACTGGTGAGTAAGCCTTTATCATAGAATTCTGCCTAAAGGTGGGAAACCCATGAGCTTCCTAATTAAAATTGTCCTTAGAAATGTCTTTTATTTGTCATACTAGATGAAATAAGAACCTGTTTTAAGCTGTATGTTAGAAAGCTGGAACATAGGGCAACGGAAGTCCATTGAACAATGGACTTTCCAGATACAGCCCTGTAGTATGGCCTCTGAGAGGGAATCAGAACAGCCACAAAGTATGAGGCATTTCTCCTATTTAGTTCATTTAAACCAAGAAAATCGTTCAAGGCAGAAGGCTGAGTCTCAGACTATCTTAGCAAAAAAGATACTATACAATATAGTACATATAAGAGTTGTCAGTAGCTGATTAGATCTGCTGAACCTTATCATGAGGTTCAATCCAAGCCTGAAGTAATTTAAGTTTAGTCGCATCAAACAGTACATACTAGCTTTGTATGATGTAATTTGCAGGGTGACAAGCCTGTAGTTGATTTGAGGAGCAAGTGAGGCTATGCTTGACATAATTAAACAAAACATAATTATTGTGAAGACACTGACATTGTGTAATTTAAGGCTCCTTAAATAAAATGGTATAGTACTGTTTATGAGGAACACACATTTTTCATGGTATTTTGATTAAAGTCTTTATCTTGATTTCTGTTTCTTTCTGCCCCTATTTTATCACTTGGGGCCACTTTAAGTTTACTTCGATTAAGCTGAGCAGGCAAGGTACTCTTCAGTTTTTTTCCCTTGCACCTGTCTATGCTTTATCTGGTGCATTCTTTTAATGAAAACTGAGTAACAGCAGCTAACAAAAAGACTGAGGTGAAATTTCCCCTGGGCTGACTTGCAGCTGCTATCTTGCCCAGAGATGTCGTATTCAAGTTACTGCTAAATATCAAAGAGTAGATAGTTCTGTCCCAGTTTCCAAAG
Source organism: Forpus xanthops (assembly GCA_032466535.1). Lineage (NCBI taxonomy): Eukaryota > Metazoa > Chordata > Aves > Psittaciformes > Psittacidae > Forpus > Forpus xanthops. The sequence goes on along the minus strand of JASSUY010016374.1, from coordinate 33,052 downwards.
GCCTCATCTGTCTAGATCGAACAGAGTAGCATTATTTAAATCATGCATTTGATCTTATTTTGTCACATAGATATGCTGCTAGGTCAGCTTTTCAGCACTTTTACATCTCTCATCAGCCTCTGAGGGTTTAGATCTTGCCTTTATGTATTACAGTTACTGTTTTCTACCCAAACCCAAAAATTTCAGGTCAAGATATATTTTATTAAAAACAAATGTTATTTTTTTAAAAAATCATTGCTCTGAAATGGGAATTGAAATTCTTCACTGAAATTCTTTGTTAAATATTTTCCTGTCCTATTAATTTTTGCCAAAATTTTTCATTCATTTATTTGTTAAATGTAAGGTAAATGTTGGTATTCTACATTAAGCTACATCAGCTCATACCGTATCTAAAAATGAAATAACTCACCCTCTGAATATGTCCCTGCCCATGGCAGGGGAGGTGGAACTAGATGATCCTTAAGGTCCCTTCCAAACCGAATCATTCTATGATGCTGAGTGGCTTCTTATCTTTCAGGTGGTTTCCAAAGGTGGTTAGAATTAGAAACCTCACTGTCACATGGCTTCAAAAATTGTCATGTATCCTACAGTCAGAGGCTTAATATTACTAGAATATTGTAGTCATTGTACAAGAGAGATGAGTAATCTAAAACTCACAGCTTTTTAGCCTAGTGTCTCCAGAAGCTCCTCTAAGGCTTTTTCAATCAGTGATGATCCCAACAGAAAATTTTGTTACAGGCCAGTGTGTATGTGTCGACCCATGTGTAATGCAACTTAAGGGAATAAACACATGAACCAAGAGGTTATTCATTATCTGGGTAATAAAAGAGAAGGATAGTTATTTGTTACAAGTTAGGAAAAAACTCCCCACCCCTACAAATGGACATTACTTCCCAAATAACATAGTAACTTTTTCCTTCATGCTACTTACCATGCTTAGCCTTGCCTCTTACCTGTTGACAGGAAGGGGTTTCAGAAGATAGCAGGGAAATCCTCACTAGGGATGATGCATGGGCTCAGGGTACTTCCTGGCATCTGTGGTGCTGGCCTCCGTCCTGTTGTGTGCCATGCCTCACCCTGATGCAGGAATGAAGTCAGACTCAGAGGTTTGCTGAGAGTTATTTAGTCCTCATGGCAATGGACCCCACTACACCTATGGCAAGAGCTGTTCCTTGATACCTTATTAGACATTTCAGTACAAACATTTACTAAAGATAAAATCTGCTAATATTTTATGTACCTTTTATAAATTAATCTGAAAAATAACATTATTTTCTGTAAATTGTCTCTATGACAACAAACTTAGTCTGCAATGTATGTGCATGTTGTGAGTCAGTGAGTAAGTAGGAAGCTCGAATACAACTGATACATTCCAAAATCCTGTAAAACATTAAAGATTAAATCAGTTCCCACTTTATCCCTTAATTAAAAAACATGTTTAAATTTCTTATTTCCCTGACTGGAATACTTTGCATGAAAAAAAAATGGCAGAAGACAGTGATCTCACTCATACACAGATGTTTTGTTTTAATTTTGCTTTTAAACTTATTTTTTCAGCTACACCATGTTTGTTACAGAAAGTAATTCCTTCTCAAAGTGAACTTCCTACTGTAAACCATACTTAAGGTGTCTGGCCCCAACTTTTAGGAATTCTGTAAAGTCTAAACAGTAGGTGGCACTGTTGTTTGTCTGGGGTTTACAGATCAATATTGTCAGCAATATTGAGTGGCATTTGACTTTTCCAATTCCCATTCCTATATTACCCTTGATCTGGCCCTGAGTCAAGCAGAAGTTTGACTTGCAAATCTTTTCTAAATAAAAATAATAAAAGGAGAAGTTCAATATTGCCAAGAGTTCAATTTGGTGAAAAAAAAAAAAAAAAATAATTAATCCCCCCCTTCCCCACGAAATTATTTAAAATGTGCAAATATAAAGCAGGAAATTAGGAGCAGTCACAACAGGGGTAGTAGTTTTGCTTTTTTTGTTCTTTTTCCATTCAGTTTCTGTTTGATTTTATTATAGCCAAAGGCCTAAGTGACAATGCAGGTTTTGGCAAGGTTCTTGGTACTTTAGTCTCCCCCAAGTAAAGGAAGCATGGAGGTGGTGTTTGCATCACAGATATATGCATGTTATTTGATATTAAGAGTTATCTTTCATAAATGTCTATATAGTTCATAAAAGACACAAAGATTTTTTTGCTTTAGCCGACAGTTTTATGTTTTCCTTCTCAGTTTTTGACATGTTGGGTGGGACTTATCAAAAGAGTGCAGGAATGGTCTACAGTCTAGATATGGATATTTGAACTAGTCATTCTAAACTGCTTCACTGGTCAGTGAAGAGAAATAGATATTTTTAGAAGATAACTCTTTTCAACCCAGAGTAGACTTTTAAAATATGTTAGATGAATTGTTCTCTAAAACTGCTTATGGACACTGAGGAAGGTCTAAGAAAACTGCCTCAGAGGGGTATGATTGAAGTTTGGCAGAATGAACCTCTGTCCTGGCAGTGGTGTAGGCTCACTTGGCTGCCAAATGCTGAATCTGCCATCACTTGAAATTCCAAGGTGAGATGTATTACTGTCTGGAAGCCAGAGTGCAAAACCTGAAGTCATCCATTAAACAGAAAATTCAATCAGAAAAAAAGGACACTATAGAAGGATAATGGCACATTGCTCTTAAATCACTCCATCTGCTCACTATTTGTCTCATTTCATTTCCTAACACATCATTTAAAGTGTCTACTTTTGCACTTCATCTTTCCCTCTTGTCACAGCCTGTGTGAATGACTGTGTTCATATTCACAGCTGCCATGCCTATGAACAAGCTGCCCAGAGAAGCTGTGGATGTCCCATCCCTGGCAGTGTTCAAGGCAAGGGTGGATAGGGATTTAAGCAACCTGATCTAGTGGGAGGTGTCCCTGCCCATGGCAGGGTGTAGCAGTGTGATTCCCTCTCTGACCCAACTTGACTTTTATCCTTTGTAACTGTCCAAGTGGTAACCCCCAGTGGCAGTGATGGACGTATCTGGTCATGATGGTTGCGTACTCAAAGTGGATTGAGGGGAAACAGATAACAGTGTAATAGCCAAGGGCTAATAAGAGAAATATGCAACCTGTAATCATAATGCCAGTCAAGGTGTAACTCAAGCCAAGCTTAAAAAAACCCTAACTTCTGTAGTTGGTATGCAAACATGACCATGAGTCAATTATCTCACTCCATAAATAGTGGACAGTCCAGGATCCATTGCAAGCAAGAAAGAAGACTGTGCACCAGGATCTCCCCTTAGGCAGGAACACCTCTCAAAGTTACTCCTCAGGGTCGAGAGATTCCTTGCCACAACAGATTCATAATAAGTGATAAATATCATGCTAGACTTGGAAATCTTAGGTAAGTGATGTAAAGGATTGATTGTGCGCATAACCCTTTAGACATAAACTGTTGGCCAGGTCTGTATCCAGCTGTGCCTAGACTTCTGTCTGAGAAGGAGCTTAGAAATCAGTGGAGTCCTTTCTGAACCTCATGACTCAATGGAAAGGTCTCCTTCAGTTTTGTCTGACCCTGACTCCTATGCAGTAAATAGCTTGCCATTGAATCTTGGTAAATCACTGGTTTATGTCGATAAATGTACAGCTAATTCTCTCTTACCAGTGAAGTGTGTCAATCTATCCATGACACAGGAAGTTGGACTGGGTGATATTTAAAGGTCCTTTCCAACTCTAACCATTCTATGATTCGATGATTTCTGAAAATACTGTAACTCGTAACAATATTTGTCTCCCAGTAATTCAGCAAATTATAAATTAGTTAATTTTTTTGTAATATGCTTTCTATACATTTATTAGTCATTGTTAAGCTTTTAACCACTTAGGAACAGTACAGAAAATGTATCTAAGTAAACTGGTGGTGTGAATATGAAGCGGTTAGTTAGGCCCCATTAATTCTTTGTAACTACTGATTCAGAATTAAAAAGGTCACAACCGAGTCTGCAGACATAAAAAATGTTTGTATGTTAAAACAGAAAAACATTCCAAAACATTTTCATCTTTGTTTTGTCTTTCTATGCATAGAAAGGTAAAAAGAATAGACAAAACTTTGATTCCTGTTCTTAGATTGGAATTTGATATTTGTAAAAGTGCAAAAGAGTAATTGAGAAAAAAAAAAAAAGACAGACTCTTTGATTAAGGACATAAATGATCACTTCAGCTATTTTGGGCCACTTTTGATTTGTGCATGGCCTATTGTTCTCCCTCCGTATGAAAACACAGCTTCCTCCTTCCGTGCAGGCAGTGTGTAATGCTTCAATACAGCCTTGAAGTGCTCAAAATGGTATTTTTGACCAAAATTACTTGTCCTTTCTTTCACCAGGCAACACACCTTAGGAGCACATGATCTCTTATACTACCTACAGATACTGTTAACTGCATCATCATCAACATTTAACTTAAATATCTCCTTTTTGACTGAGACAGTATTAGACTGTGAGAAGAAAGTTTTTTGTTGATTTGCTGTGACAAGACATTCTTTTTCTAAAAATAGCTTGTTCACAAGGAATTATGGAAAGTTCAGGCAAAGGAATAGAAAATTTGCAGAGCATGGCAATGAGAAAGACAAAATAACCTGAATTCTAATTTGTATTTTGATCTGTTATGGCACATGTGGTATTAAGGAACTTCAAGAAATATCAGATCTGTCTGTTTTGAGTACTGCTTTAGCTCCACAGCTCCTTCAGAACTACAATTTCACTTTATATTTTATGCCAGTTAACTTTACTTGCTAAAATCATCTCCATCACTATAAAATGAGCAAAATGCGTTATTGTACTGGCATTTGGTAGGATCATTAAAAGCTAACATTAAACAGCATTTATATTAGATAAACACTTGCTAATTGAAGCTCCTTCTAAATTGATGTCATACATAAAGGTCAGCTTTAACTTGTACTTGATAATAGAAAGCGAGTGATGCAATGCATGTGACACGTTTTCATGATCTTTCTTTTTTAATTTTATAAATTTTAACAATAATGATATAAATTTATATTATCTCCTTAAATGACTTGGAGATATTGCAATAGACACATGTAAATTAGTAAAATATATTAATGCAATAAACAGTTTGAAAAGGAGGCAAAAGTGTATGTAACATTTCAGTCCTTCAAAGAAGCGTGCCTGAAGTACATATGCTGAGTGTTTTGTGCATGTCCTCTACTTTTCCAACTGTAACTACAAAGTAAAAGCCATTACCAGACTCAAAGGAATTTAGCAAAGAACTGAAGCCAGACAAAAAAAAAATAAAATATCTGAAGTTTAGTAATGTTTACTTTAAAACTACCTGATACCTCAAAAAATGAAAAATAGAATCTGCCAGTTTCTGGAATATCTTTAATAACCATGACTGCTGTAGTAACATTTTCTGACAGATTTGCTGAATCTTCTTGAGAAGTAAAGGTGGACAAAGTATGATTAATTTGATAACATTATCTACCAGAAGCTCAATAATTTAACCTGATGAAGCAGAGATTTTGATGAAATATTATTCAGTAATATTGTTTTCTGCCTAACTTGAAATGAAATGAAACGAAAAGCTTGCTGCTGGGGAATGTAGGGAAGATGAAGTTATAACAATCTAAATAAGATGTATATGAAAAAAATAAACACTCTCTACTTCTATTAACTTATGTTGTCAGTGCTAGTGTTTTAGAAATATTTTTAAGATGTGAAAAATTCCTGGTGAGTCATATTATTTCCCATCTCCCTAGGGTGTTTTTCCTTTATATGTGAATTTAGTTCAGTAGGCATTTAAATAGCTCAGCTCCAACAGAAACTGTGGAAGTATACCTATTCTGAAATAGCTAAGCATTGAAAAGCTCATCTGAGTTGAAATCTGTTCCAGATGGGGCAGAGCTGGGCTCAGAATGAAGACCATCGTCCAAACATCAAGTTACTTGTGGGGAGGATGTGTTTTTCTATCATAAATGCCATCCTGAGATTTTTTTCCCAAGTAAATCTTCATTTGAATGGTGAATGGTAAATGGTAAAAATGATTGAAAAATTCCAGCGTGCCTCCATGGCAGTCCTGTCTGGCTACATTCTCTTGTGCATCCTCATGAGCCTTTGCTTGAGCTTTGTAGATACTGTGTAAGCAGTCTCATCATGTTTCTCACCTTAGAGCTGAGGAAAGGTCGAGTCTCTCTGCATCCAAGCGATGTGTAGCAGCAAGCAGCAGGAGCTTCTGTCAAATGATGATGCTCTGAGTCCCATTCTTGGGAGTCCTAGGCAGGAGCAAAAAGGTCTGCCTGTGAGCAAGGATTTCTCACTTTTCAGCCCACACCCTTCTCATACTGGGGCAGAGCTTGTCATCTCTGGGAAGTCTCATGGAGAACAGAGTGCTTTGGGAGCAACAAAATAATTTCAGAGTGCAGGAATTCTTACGGGTGAAATTCAAAGTAAAAATATTTATTTCCTTAAAATATTGCAGGAAGTTCCATGTAATTTGCTATTTTATGACAGCATTTAAGCGCTGGAGATAGACTGTGGTGGCTTTTGGTATCAAGGTGTTCTGAGGGCATGGTATCTGAACATGGCTTAAAATTGGATATTTTGCTCTGAGTTACTGACAGCCACCCTTTTAAATATGTTTTCATATTTAATAGTAGTCTAATTTCAAACCAATAACGTTTATTACATTTTTTGTTGCAAAAAAGAAAATCTAACTTCAGAAGCCACTCTATAATAATAACCTTCCAGAACTGAATGTGATTTCAGAAGAGGTATTTTAGGGTATTTTCTATTGGTTTTGTTCATGAAAAAAATATCTCACTAAATATTCAGTAAATTTACTAATTGGTAAAAATTTCATTTTAAATGGATTCTTTTGTAATATGCAAGTCAATGAATAGATTTTCCCAATAATTTGTTGAACTTGAGCAATAATACTGAATAGAATGTGCAAGTACTTTTTGGAATCATCTTTAGAGATGGGTAGTGATTTCTTTATGAATAATTTCAATAGGAACTATTGAAGCAGATTTAACTATTGAGAGAGTTGAATAAGCATAAAACTAACTCTTTAAGCAGAAATATTTGATTTCAAGCTTTTTCTTTGTCCTTACTGCTGGACAAAGCATTTCTCCTTGCTGGGAGTGTTAGTGATAAACCCCAAAAAAATTCTCTTCTGCCACCACTGTGTTGTGAATAAATAACTCCTGCTAGTTTTAAAATGCTTTACAATCTTCATGATCATAATCCTCATAAGAAATGACATTTACAGGTAAAAATGCTTACAGAATACGCAGAAGTAAACAAATAATTATAATATAATATAGTATAATATAATATTATATAAAATATAATTTTTAAACTTTTTTTAAAAAAAGATATGTAAAAGCAGCTTTGGTTTACATGCCTCCATCAGGTACAGAATAGTGAACACATAGCTCCTGCATTTGGAAGATGGGCTCTCTCTCCTCCCCTCTGCCTGCATGGGAATCTTAGAACCCCAGGAAGTAAGGAGTGGCATTTTTTATTTCCTCTTGATCAGTCATGGCAACTGGCAGGGAAAAGTGCATATTAAGATGTTTTAATAGCTGCACAGCTGTCAAGTGGATATTGAAGGCTCATTGAAGCATTTTGTTTCTGTAAGCAACATAAAATTCAGTTTATTTGATAATAAAACAGTAATTTTAGAATTATACTGTGTACAGTGATCTTTGCACTTTTGCAAGAAAACCTTCTGTTACATTTAATTGGCCTTAGTGCTTTCAGAAGTGATAACTAACATTAGGGATTCTAAGGGCAAAAATATTTCTTTGCCCGTGCAGCCAAACTAATCCAGAAGATAAACCCATTGCCAATGGAGAAATGAAGGCAACATCTATATTGCTGTAATCTGGATGAGACTTTAATGAACAGAGAAGGTGATACCTCCCTGTTTAAATCAGCATATACACTGACTCATATTTTAATAGGAGTTGGATAAAACTTTAAAAGAAATTAAATTGTGGTTTGTTTACATTTTGATAATTGTCCTGATCTGCATATCTGACCCATTTGCTGGTTTGATTACTTTAAATTATGACAGCCTATATTCAGATAAAATGCATGCAACTTTTGAAGTGCAAGCTGTCAGGTAGTGAAATGCTGTAAATCCACTGTTTTCCCATAAATATTTTGTGCTAGAAAAGGTTAAGTTTATTCAGCAAAAATCTGTTAAATTCTTGCAACTACCTTGGCAAAAAATTTCTTCTTGTATATTATCTTTTTTTACTAAAAATAGTTTTAGTTCTTTTTGCTTCAGGCTTTTTTTTTTTTTAACTACAAAAGGATTTTGTTTATCATCTTTTAGAGTCTGATGTATTAAATTTCAAATTAAGATTGACAGATTATATTTTGTCAGTTTCTGGATATTTATGCTTTCAAAACAGGTGAATCCAGGAGGAAATCATTCTTATCTTGTAATCATAAGTTGTACTAGATGAAGAAATTTGCATATGCTTGGCTCAGTCTGCAAATATCCTCAAATGAGAAACAGCTCCATCACTTTAGTCTGTTCCTGGAATAGTTCAATTTGTGCCGTAATGTTCTTACAGTAAATTTTACTGCAGGCTGGCATATCTCCACTTATATTTCCCTTTCTGTACAATTGATCTCTGCCTGTGTAATTTCTGTGACTTAAAATTGAAGAACTTCCACAATACTATGGATTTCTAAGACAAAATAAAGCCAGATTTTGAAGGACAACAGAACCAGTGTTCAGTTTTAACATTCAATATGTATCTATATATAAAAAAAATCCCCTTAATAAGAAGGCCAACTAAATGCAGAAAAAACAGCAGGCATTTAGTTTTTTTTATGTCAGAAATTGATGTTGGTTTGATACACTTGCAAGACTGTAGTAGCTTGGACCTTATGCTGCAGTAAGAAGAAAAGCCATTTTATTTCAGAAAGCTGACCTTAGGGCTGTATCACTGGATGATCAGGAATAGTATAACAATGAATAACTTTTATTGAATATCCAGTTTTTCTCATCTTTCCTATTTTGAATTAAAAAAAAAATGATATGACTTTAAATTCAACATAAGGAAGGATATTATTGCTGCACAAAGAGTTGTAGTTAATGGCTCAATGTCCAGCTGGAGAACAGTGACAAGTGGTGTCCCTCAGGGATCAGTGTTGTGACCGATCTTGTTCAACATCTTTGTTGGTGACATGGACAGTGTGATTGAGTGCACCCTCAGCAAGTTTGCCGATGACACCAAGCTGTGCGATTCAGTTGATATGCTGGAGGGAAGGAATGCCATCCAGAGGGACCTTGGCATGTTTATGAGGTGGGCTGATGCCAACCTGATGAAGTTTAACCATGCCAAGTGCAAGGTCATACACGTGAGTTGGAGCAATCGCAGGCACAGCTACATGCTGGTCAGAGATGAGATTCAGAGCAGCCCTGAGGAGAAGGACTTGGGGGTGTTGGTTGGTGAGAAAATGAACATGAGCCAGCAGTGTGCAGTTGCAGCCCAGAAAACCAACCATATCCTGAGCTGCATCAAAAGAATCGTGACCAGCAGGTCAAAGGAAGTGGTCCTGCCCCTCTACTCTGCTCTCGTGAGACCTCACTTGGAATATTGTGTCCTCAACATAAAAGGATGTGGAATTGTTGGAAGAAGTCCAGAGGAGGGCCACAAGGACGATCGGGAGACTGCAGCACCTCCTGAGAAAGCTGGAGCTGTTCAGGCTGGAGAAGAGAAGGCTGCATGGAGACCTCATAGCAGCTTTCCAGTATCTGAAGGGGGCTATAGGGATGCTGAGGAGGGTCTCTTCATTAGGGACTGTAGCGACAGGACAAGGAGTAAAGGTATCAAACTTAAACAGGGGAAGTTTAGATTGGATATCAGGAAGAAATTCTTTACTACAGTAAAGGATGGTGAGGCCGTGGAATGAGTAGCCCAGGGAAGTTGTGAATGCTTCATCGCTGGTGGTGTCGAAGGCCAGGTTGTCCAGAACCTTGAGTGGTAATGTTTAGTGTGAAGTGTCCCTTCCCATGTCAGAGGAGTTGGAACTAGATGATCTTAAGGTCCTTTCCAACCCTAACTATTCTATGATCCTATATGCATAACATAGGATAGCTTTCTTTTGCATTCTGTTCCATTCCATTTTATTCTGTTCCATTCCCTGCACTCACAGTAAGTTGTACAATGAGGAGATCTTTACTTGGAGTGCCAAGGTAATTTCAGCACCAAAAGCACTTTCAAAGACACAAATCAGAACGGTTAGAAGTGGAAAGAGTATTTTATTGATTTCTAAATAAAGTTATTTGATTTTAGTTTAGGTCAGCTGATTTTAGTCTTTTTTAATCTAGACCCTTCAGTTTAGCTGAAAAAAGCCTCCCTTGCACCCTGACAAAGAAAAGCCAGGGTGGGAGCAGTGCAAGAAGAACCCAGCCCAAAAGGGCCAGGGAAGACCTGACAAGGGGTGGTGCTCAGTGCTGCAGAAGACAGCAGCAAGTCCCGGGGCCACGCTGGGGCCACCCTGGGAGTTCAGAAGGCTGCCTCTCCCCAGATGTGGGGCACAAGTGCCACCTGCGTGGAGCACAAGCCACTGCCTTTGGGCTACAACAGCCCAAAGGAGCCCCATGAAGGGGCTGTGCTCATCTCCAGAGGAAGTCAAAAAAACCCAGGGATGCTTGCTAGTCCACCCTGGGGGGAAAAAAGTCTTCCCTCCCCTCCCCCCCCGCAGGACACAAGGGGCTACCTTCGTGGAGCACAAGCATCAGGCAATAACCAAGCCAGAAAGGACCAAGGAGCCCTGACAAGTGGTCATGCTCAGTGCTCAGAGGAAGGCAAAAAAACCCCAGGGACCAGTGCCAATCTGCCCTGGGGGAAAATTCCTTCCTGACCCCAGCACTGGCAATCGGCTACTCCCTGAGCATGTGAGCGAGACCTGCTCCTGGTCCACAGGCTGGTTATGGCTCTAAGAGGGCAAGGGGACACTGACTACCTTTTCTGCTTCCATCTGGAGCCATCTCAGGGGCTTCCAACAAGGGTCTTCCAAACAACAGCAAAATGCCATTGGCCTGATGAATCCTCGGGACAAGAATCCTTCCTGTGCTTGACAGTGGGAGCTCCAGAGCACTAGGGGAGGGCATTGAGCCACTGTGCTTCGTTTTTCTTCTGGCTCCTGCCACTCTCTCCCCAGGAGATGAGGACAGTGAGCTCCTCGACGACTGAGGCAGGACCCCTCTATGATGCTTTGAGCATGGCCCCTCCAGGAGCTGGAACTGCAGCAGAGAGCCTTCCGCATCTTCATGCAGCTTCACATGTTCCCCCCATCAACCCCCTCCCCCCTCCCAGGAATTCCACCAGTGCCCCAAGGACTTTCTGTCGGATGACCTCAGGCTGCCAGCTCTGTCCTGGTGGCAGCGCCGGGCACTCTGGCAGTGGGACAGGGGAGAGCACTGGATTTATACTGCCTCAGAGCACTGTGATGCAGCGTTGCTGTGTGCTGGCACTATGACACAGGGGTGATGGGGCCCATGCAGCCCTGCCCACCTCAACCCTGCTGCTGCTGCCCCTGCACCCACCACTCCTTGGAGAAAAGTCTTTGATTCAATGATTCTAGAACTAAATTACTAATTTTTACTAAAGTAATAAACTCAAAAAATGCAGTGTTGTTTGATCATTCTGGAGCAAGTCCTTGCTTGCGCCAGTTATTACCTTTGAGCTGCCCACTCCTGGTACAGTGTTTATAAAGCCAGAGTGAAGCAACTTCTTAAGTGTTTGATTAATTTTTAAGACTCACTAAGAGAGAATGGATAGATACTTTCACACGGATTTCAGATATATGTACTGCATTTTTTGCCATATATATTTTTAAAAAAAAAGAAATGGAGTTAATAAATATCTATTTATTTTCAGCTAATGGAACAAAACAGCCTTTGAGCTGTTTGTATGCAACATCTCAGCACACACAACTTACATGGATGAAATTTTTCTTTAGTATTTTTCAGAAAATCATTTGAACTTTCTAGAATTTTGTCTTGATAGCGTATTAGAGCACTTGTTGTTGCACATTCACCTCAAGTTCTCTTCTTTGAACACCAGATGTCATCACTGATGTCATACGTGTTTAACAGAGTAAAAGAAAGGGTTAGCTCAAGACATTATTACAGGCCTAGGTTTTGGATTTCTCTGAAAGACAAAAAAGAGCTGTACCTTTTCTGCACCAGTATTTCTCCATGAATCAAGCACATAAAAGTGCAAATAATTTATTTTGTTTGCTTCAGCTCTTCTTTCAGTAACACAAGCATGGTCTTTTGACTGTTAGGAAAATCCAACACGACCAAATTAGTCTGGTGTTTTATTTTGGAGTTTACCTGCATATTGTCAGTGCTGCACAGGGAAGCTGTTCCACCCACAATAACTTCAAAGGATTTAATTTCAAAGACTTCCAAGATTACAGCAAAATATTAGTGCTGTGGCTAATTATGTGTAGTTATTGAACTCAAACATAGCCTCTCGTCCATTTTTATTCAATGATCATAGAAGGCTATTAATCTAGGGTAGATTCATCATGCTTTTGCTTTAAACCTTCCCTCCCCCCCCCAGAAGTTGTTATTTGTCCTCAGTTTCTGAGTCCTTTCAATGATATACAGAACTGGGAGAGATTTCTTGATCACTCTAGTTCACTGCAAGCTGAAACCCATAGTTTGAGGTTTTTGTAAAGGTTGCATAGATCTATGCTGCTGTTGAAAAGGGAGTCCCTCATTCTCTTCTTCCTAACTCCTCCATCACTAATGACCCAGTCCTGCCAAACAAAAAAAAAATTTCATTTATTTTGTTTCCTTATAATATTTAATTTTTTTCCAGAAAGACCTGTTTCCTGTTCCAGAGGTGTAGATTAAAATGGCTGCTTATTTCTGATCATGTATACTTATTCTATATGAACAATTTTACAATATTTTAAAAAATGCATTTAATTCTAATTATTCAGTGATTTTCTTTGACACTTACATCTCTATATCTAATTGTATTCCTAAATTCTTCTCACTGCAAGAAGGTTCCACTTATCCACTTTTATTTTTCAAAATTTTCACTGAAAAATCAGCACTGTTTGCTTGTTATTTACTGTATTCTCTCCTGGATTGCTCTACAGGGAGGAGAGGATAGACATCTCCAGGTGACAATGCCATTACCCTTTAGACAAGTGCTGCAGGACAGGTTGTCTCATCCCGCATACTGCAGAGAAAGCCGTGACAAAGGCTTTGACTAAATACCTTCTTTTCAGATACTTAGCATTGTATTTGTCTGAGTAGGTATCTAAAGTTCAATAACAAGAATCAAATTCAGTGACATGAAAGACAAAAGCCATAGAAATAATCTTTGTTTGCTAATCTGCGTATCTTCAGCAATTAATAGAAAGGATAGTTTGACAGCCTTTATGTCTCATTCTGAAGTCTCTGTTCTTGTGTTGTTTTTTTTTTTTTTAAATGTGGTTTTATATTCTTGTGTAAGATGTTCTACCATCTTAAGATCTACTGTCTTTGAGTTTCAATAAACAGTTCTCCACTGATGACAAGAAGAGAAAGTTTCTGAAATAGTGATCAACAAGGCATCTGAAAAGAAAGGATGAAATATAGAAAAAAAGAATGGTGAGTAGGAAATCAGGTGAAACAGGTGGCTCTAGAAGCAGCCAGAAGTAATGAAAAGTACCTACATGTGACAACTGCATCCTTCCCCCCTTTTCTAAATCTTATAGTTTTCTGAAATATACATCCTAAATGTAGGGAGACATCCTGTCACTTTCAAAAGTGTTAAGGAGAATAAAATTCCATATGGATATTTGTGTTTGAATTTTCAAGGTACAGATACAGCCTACTGCAGGTATTAAATATTTCTGGACTGAAGGACATGCCCATATGTATGTATGCATTTATGTGCATCTATATCTCTTTTGTATATATATATTTTACCACTGCTGCTGCACTGGAACCCATCAGTTCATAAGCTGAGATCATTAAATTGGAGGTTGAGCTAGATCTGTTTACAGACATTTTTTTAATGAGATTTCTGTCATCTAATATTACAAATGCTCTGTATTTCCAATTCCAAAGTCTGGAATATATTTAATGTGTAAAATATAGCATTTGACCAACTTGATCAGTCACTAGTAATTAAGCAGCTGTGATAGCTATTTATATAATTGAAGAAAAAGTTTACAGTCAAAGCCTTAGAGCTAGAATGAGGAGTTCTACTCTTCCAAAATTATAACACAGTGCTACTGAAGACCAAGCAATTTTAAAATTAGCAGAAATTATTTGCAAATACGCAAATATTTTGGGATATAATTTATTTATTTTTATTACGTATATTTTAGGTAGCTTCAGTTAGAGCTGAATTAGTGTTTTATGTTTGCATATCAAGGTTTTGGTAGCCAGGGAGCTACTGGGGTGGCTTCTGCAAGAAGCTGCCAGAAACTTCCCCCCTGTCCAATAGAACTGACACCAGCTGGCTCCAAGATGGATCTACCACAGGCCAAGGCTCAGCCATCTAAAGATGGTGGAAGCACCTGTGGGATAATGTATTTAAGAAGGGGGAAAAACTGCTGCTGGATAAAAGATGAGAGTATGTGACAGAAATAGCCCTGCAGGCACCAAGGTCAGGGCAGAAGGAGGGAGGAGGTGCTGCAAGCACCAGAGCAGAAATTCCTCTTCAGCCCATGACGAAGATCATCAGGCTGTGCCCCTATAGCCTATGGAGATCCTCACTGGAGCAGAACTCCACCTGCAGCCCAGGCAGGATCCCAGACTGCAGCAGGAGGGTGCCCAAAGCAGGCTGTGACCCCATGGGAAGCTTGCTGTGGAGCAGACTCCTGACAGGACCTGTGGCCAGTGGAGGCAGGAGCCCATGCTGGAGTTACACAGAAACATCTTCTTTGGGAAAGTATTTTACAGGTTAAAGGCATTAATTTATTAATTTATAGTCACAAATTTGAAATTTTTGAATGTCAGACAGGCAAGGGGCCACGAATATAGACTCCTTTGTGTTAGGCTAGTGCACTGCAGGTGGTGTTGAAGCTTCATGTGTCCCTACATTGAGACTATGTTCCACAAAACTGGAGAAACTACTGCATCCACTTATATCCATTCCTTGCCTGAGCTATCTGGTGTATGTTGTAATTACATCATGGTGCTTCTCCTTGACATCCTTCCACAGCTTAACACAGTAGGATATGTGACACTATCAAACGTTACCTGCCATCAGCAATGAAATCTCGTTGCTCTCTTTTTTTATGTACTTTCTTAATCAAGTTACAAGTCTGAATGATTTCCACAAATTCCTCAAATTGACTAATTTTAACACAGTTGGGATAGACCAGTAACCTCTAATCATAGCAGAGTAACTGCTGTTGAGTGGCATCAGGCCCCCATCAGGGTTTCAGAGGTTCACATTGTCTCAGTCTGCCTGCTCCATAGGCTCCCTACCTGAAATCTGTCAAAGAGGTATAAGCATCCATTATCTACCAAAATATGTTCTGCAATGTAACGGTAATCACATAAAATCAGTGGCCTGCATTCATGCTTAGCATATATTGGTAGGGAAAGCTACTTCACAAAGTCTGTCATTTTGAGAGATTTCATTTACTTTTCTCTTGTATTCATTTAAGAAATATGACAACATGCAGTTCTTCTAAGACTGAGGCCACAGTCTTGGATTCAAATTGCATCAGAGGATCATCATATTCCTCACCCGTTTAAACCTACAGAATACAAGTCAGAGCACAAGCTTTCAGTAGTTACTGCAAGGTGGTTTTGTCTCTATTTTATTGCTATAGTCTTCTCCATCTAAGCTATAGTATATATCAAGGTCTTTATCCTCTACCTTCCATTTTCTACTTTATGAGTTTGTTGTGTGATTCAAACAATGCTTTGCAATTAGTACTTTTGGAAGTCGTGTTTCTTAGATGAGATGCTCCAAAGAGCTAAAGAAAATGCTATAGAGAAACAGAGGACCTTTTATACCTGCAGGGGGCATTGCAATACAAATAAAAGAGCAATGGTAGTTATTAAGACTTTTTTTCCAACCCATTTGCCCGATAACATTTTATAAGAGATTTGACTGTCAGGTTTAGAATCTTTCTTTTTTTTTTTTTTTTTTAAATAATAAAATTTGTTTTTAAGGTATAAATTAACTTCTTCTTTTGTTTTTGAAGTCACATTAAAAACAATATTTAAATTACATTCTGAAGGATACTTTTCTATATTCTCATACATACTAATATTGATGAGGAGCATGGGGACGATGATTTTAAAATGGGACATAAAATGCAATTATATTTGCTCATACTATACTGCATACTTCTATGTAGCATAGAAAAAGGTTTTTCAAATGATCTATTAATAGCATTTCAAACATCTTCACTAATTTGGTGATTCTGTTTAGTCTGTACACATTATGAAATCTTGCTATAATTTTTTAGAAATATTATTATATAGAAGAAACAAGACATGACATCTCAGCTAGCAAGCAGTTCTAATATAAAATGTTATATAATGTGTTACACACGTATATGAAAGTGTGGTGGATCACTTGTCACTTTTCATAGAATTAAGTATTGGCTGTAGTAGAATTTTGCAGTTTAATAACAAATAAAGTTATGAGAGCAAACCAGCAGATGTATAACTTCTAATTCACAGATAGTAGATGGACTTTTGTAAATATAAACATTGGGAATTATGAAATTACACTCCTAAAATAGCCAAAATATGTACATATGAATCTGTTTAGAAGCTGAATATGATGGTCAAATGCCCTGATACAGATGTGACTGATTTGAATGACAACTTGATTGATTTGAAGCCAGCATGGCTTCACTAAGGGGAAATTCTGCCTGATCAAATTGGTGGCCTTCTATGATGGGGCTATGGAATTGATGGACCGGTAGAGCACTTGATGTTATTGACCTGGACTTGGGCAAAGTATTCAACAATGTCCCACACAATATCCTTGTCTCTAAGTTGGAGAGATATCAATTTGATAGGTGGACCACTAGGTGGATAAAGAACTGGATGGATGGCCACATGCAGAGTTGTGGTCAAGGACTGAATGTCCAGATGGCGACCAGTAACAAGTGATGTCCCTCAGGGATTGCTGTTGGAACCAATCTTGTTCAACATCTTTGTCGGTAACGGGGACAGTGGGGATAGAGTGCACCCTCAGCAAGTTTGATGATGACACCATCTGTGTCCTCACCATCAAAAGGATGTGGAACTGTTGGTACAAGTCCAGAGGAGGGCCACAAGGATGTTCAGGGAACTGGAGCACCTCTTGTATGAAGATAGGCTGAGAAAGGTGGAGCTGTTCAGGCTGGAGAAGAGAATGCTGCATGGAGACCTCATAGCAGTCTTCCAATATCTGAAGGGGCTACAGGGGTGCTGGGGAGGGACTCTTCATTAGGGACTGTAGTGATAGGACTAGGGGTAATAGGTTCAAACATAAACAGGAGAAGTTTAGACTGGATATAAGGAAGAAATTCTTTACTGTGAGGGTGGTGAGGCCCTGGAACGGGTTGCCCAAGAAAGCTGTGAATGCTCCATTGCTGGCCGTGTTGAATGCCAGGTTGGCCAGAACCTTGCGTGACATGGTTTAGTGTGAGGTGTCCATTCCCATGTCAGAGGAGTTCGAAGTAGATGATCTTAAGGTCCTTTCTGACCCTAACTATTCTACGATTCTATATGATTTTATGATTTTTCAACTCTCAACCATTCTCTGTTTCTCAGTTATGGAAAATCTTTTTCCTTAGTAGACACAAAAAAAAAAAAAAAAAGTTATTATCTATTAGCAAAAATGGAAGTTGCTAAGGAAAGGAGAAGACTATCCAACCTCTGCAAATACAATATAATGGCTATAGTGGTAGCTGCATGATTGATAATAATTCTCTGCAGTTTCAGCTTATTTTACTCCCTTGCAGTCCTTAAATGCCATTTTTTTGTATCTGTTCTCTTCTCCTAGAACAGTCAAATTATAATGACTTATAAGTTTTAATTACACCATTATTTGTGGGAGCTCACTCTTGTTCTTTCAAAATGAAATCACTCATCTTTGCAAATTTGTATCCAATTTTACCCAGGAAAAAAGGAAGACCTATTTTGATGGTAGAGTAATCATAGATTAGAGGCTTAGCTGAGGGGAGATAATTTTATTTTCAGGATTTATCAGTAAACTGTTTAAAAAAGCTTTGATTTGTTGTGTCCTTCTTTGTAAACTTAAAGGAAAATTTTGACACCGATTTCCTGATACTCTGCATTTCCTGATAAATTCTCTACACTGCAATAACCATTGTGATCTTGCAGTGGATCCCTATCTCTAGGTTTGTCAAAACTAAATAAAAGGCTGCTAGAATTCACTTACTATATTTTATTCTGCGTTAGGGTTTCAGTACTTCTGGTAGCAATTTCGCTGACATTTTAAAGAGTAAAACATTGGTTTATTTTTTACCATTTTCTTCTCTCTGTGACATTGTTCTAGGAAAAAGAATAAAACAGCATTGGAGTTTTACTACTGTTAAGCATGGAAATGCTTATATCTTTATATAACTATATCAGCTATATCTTCATATAACCCCCACAAAAAAGAAAATATATTATCCACACTAATATAGTGACATTATCTATTTCAGATGTGTATTTAATTTATACATATTTCTTAACTGACTTCCACATTTTTTAAAGCTGTTGTAGAGTTCTTTTACAGATTTCCTCAGCAGTTTGTTCAGGCAAGGCTGTATTCTATCTTTAAGTGCTTCTTTACTTGGTCATCTATATTCCATTAATATTCCTCTAGGCTGAAAGCAGATGCATTTTATTCTTAATAGAGCAACTCTTAAGTCTCACAGTTGTAATTATAATCAAAAGTAGCTTTCTATGGTTATTTTTGAGGTACCATTTCAAAAATTAGAAAATAGAGGAAGGAGAAAGGTCTTGAAAACATTCACCAAACAAAAGCTAATCAAATAATCAACAGTATGAAAGAGTTTATTTCTTAATTAGTTCAAGATTTACTTGCTTCATCAGGACATCATTTGTTATTGATGTAATAATGCTTATGCTTCAAAAGGCACAGATACTTCTAAGTTTCTTACGATGACAGAGAGAAGAGCCATCACCTCTTGACACATATTTGTTATAGTTTCCCTTTTGGTCTATGAAGTGTTAAAGGTCAGATCTCTGGCATTCAGATTGAATCCCAAGAATTCATGCTTGAAGTTTTAGCTTTTCCACATTTTCCACATTTACTGCAATTTGAAGCCCTTTACAAGTGTTATGTGAATAAGATAAATCTTTCTTTGTTCTTGGGGATTTTATAAGATCCAAACCATAGAATTTTATGGACAACTGTGATGGAATAGTAGGCTACAAGTATACAGCTGTTTATTTCTCTTTTGTTTCATTTTGAAAGTTTTCAGCTCATCTTTTCTCTTTCCATAACAGAAAGCTGACAAAGGTGCATCAAAAAAAGTACAGTAAAGTGAACATAGAAAATATGCATCTTGTTTTCAACAGTATTTACCTGTATTTGTAAGTTACATAATAGCCCTCAATATTCATTCCCTTGGCTAGAATGACATCTATTTAAAAGATATACAGAACAGGAAAGATAACTGGCTCAGGACAGTTTCAAAGTAATTCCTTTCTTACTGATTGAACAAGGAATCTGAAAGCTTATGTTATAAAATCATAATTTCCTTTCTTAGCTATAAAATATTTGATTACTTGATGCACAGCCAAATATGAGTGTTCTCTCACCCTAATCTTGGCTTGTGAACACACAAAGACAGCTGTGGGTTTAGTTTTCTGGTGAGAAGCAATTCATTAGTATAATCTTAATATAGAATAGCAATGTCAGATGACAACTTTGGAAAAATTGGTTAAATTTTTAAATCTAGAGTTAATCAATCAACAATAATAATTTAAAAAAAAAATGCCTTAACAATACTAGTGCTTTGGGACAGGATTCTTTAGAACCAGCACAAACAGAAAGGTCTCATACATTCAAAAGTTGACTTTTGTTTTATCTTGGGTAAGGTTGAGGTATGAATCTCATTGTCATAGTTTCAAACACTTAATTTCATAATGTCTAGAGTATTACTGTTGCCAAGTACCAAGAATTAGCCACAGAGAAAAAATGGATTTTTTGTAGCATCTGTTACTGACAGCACTTTGAATTAACTGCACTGCCTTGGTGGTTATCTCACAGTCTGGTCATATTCTTATATCTACCAGTCTTCTACATACTGTAGAAGGTAGCTTTCCTTCCTCATGTAGGGAATTAGCAGCTCCTGTTTCATTTTTTCATCTTTCCTGAGAGTTCAGGACAGGCTTTATACTGTCAGAAGGAACTTGTTTGTCATCAGCCAGTCAGGACACTGATTCTTTTGCTTCATTGTTGTGCTGGATTTCAATAGGTGCTGGTAGAAGCCAAAAAATATTCTCTATCTTGATTTTATATTATGAAAGTGACTAATAACTTGTCTGAGTAAAGAACATTAAAAAAAATAATAAAAATAGACAGCACTTAAGACACCCACAAACTTTCAGCTGAAAGATTTGATTATGCTTTTGTACACTGACAATAGGTCTCATAGTCCTTCAGGAAGTGATAAAGGTAGAGTATCTGGCATGAGGAAAAGTTAGAATTGCCAAAGACCTGATAGCGGTAGGACATGTCAGCTCATGAGAAACAGAGAAATTCATTTTTCACCCAAGTCTGTAAGCCAGGGGCGGAATCAAGGAAGTGAATCATGCAAGAGGCTTTCAGGTACATAGTTGTTACAGATCTCTTGGAGAAAAAGCACTTTTTTGTAGTTGGGTGCTGATGACAGAGGAAAGCATAGACATTCTTGGCAAGCCAACCCTGTTGGATTGGTATCTTAAGACCACAACAGAAGGTAAAACTAGATTGTACAACTTTAATTACTCATCTCTACGCAAGGAAACCCTGCCCTTCATCAAACCCTCTCTCTTTCAAGGGGAGAATAAATAGATTATTCCCTTATTTATTTTTATTGGAAAAAAAAAGCCCTCTTCATTAATTTCTCTGATCAGTTTTCATTTAATTTATTCCTTTTTGTATATGAAACAAGATCTTTTCTTCCTAGATGCAGTATTCCCTGCTGAAAGAGCCTGCTACCATGGTATAGAGCAGTAGCAATACTTCAGAAGAGTACTGGTCAGCTGCAGCTCCAAGCATCTACAAAGTACTTCCAGGAAACTTGAAAGGTTGTTTGATGAATCACTATTCAGGGTTGTAGTGATTCCTCCATTTCATCTCATGCACAGCAAAAGAAAAAATAACTTGTGATGAGAAAGCGTATGTTGCAGGAGATTTCATACTTTAAAATGTGACATGTACTCCTCCCTCTTAAAAATATCACTAGCTACCTCATAGGATAAAAATAAGGTTTCTCTCTTTCCTGGAATATATGGTCCCTTATTGGCCTTAGGAGCCTATTTCAGAAGCAGAACTAAATTATGATCATATTTCCAAAACACATTCTTAAAGCCTACTAAACTGTAATATATTTGTAGTATTTTTATTGTTTGCAAAGATTTTTTGTACTATGAACTAGTCACAATTTTCATATGGTAGGAACTGGCATATGCCAGGCATATTAAGCATAGTTTTGCCTGTCTGTGGATTGATGATATATACTAAAATTGCAGCTATTTCTTCAGATGGTGAGGGGCAGCCACAGAATAACACAGTCAGTTTGTGGCAGAAGATTAGGAATAGGATATTCAGAAAAACTGGATGATCAACAGTCACAGATTTGCATGGACTGTGTCAGCTTTCAAATCTAATTTTCAGGAAGTCTTTGTTTTGAGAAGGGAGATAAAACTTGCTGATGACTATAGGCAGACATTTGGCAGTCCCAACTCATAAATGAAATTTCTTGAGCATAAAATTCCGAAAATAACATTTAGCTGTATTGCTGGAACTTGAAATGAAGAAAAAAAAATCCTAATTTTTGAAACTTATAGCAATTCATGTTATGGAGATCTTTCCTTCACAGAAATTTGTTTAGGGAAGTGTTATTTAATTGCATTATCCAACTTTCCAAGAGACTTCTCTGCCTAATTACCTAATTAATATTGTTCATTAATGTTGAACATATCATACATACATGACACCTAAGAAACTTCTAATTAGGATATGGCTGAGTAACTTAAGAAGGTGTGTAGGAGTATTTATTTTCTGAGCGTAGTTTCACAAAATAAAATTTTCCTTGAAATTCTGCAGATCTTAGGTTCTATTGATATTTAGGCCTTTACAGACTTTGTATTAAACCAAATGAAACTGTACAGGATCTGAAGCATGTTAGGGACTTTTTGCATTCAAGTCACACTGACTCTTGAATTGGCTGTGGAATGGCAAGATTTTTACCATCTTAAATTCAAGCGGACATATAGAATCATAGAATAGAATCATAGAATAGTTAGAGTTGGAAAGGACCTTAAGATCATCTAGTTCCAACCTCCCTGCCATGGGCAGGGACACCTCCCCCTAAACCATGCCACCCAAGGCTATGTCCAACCTGGCCTTGAACATAATTTCTGCTCAGTACAGGGTAAGCAATGTTGGTAAATAAAGTCTGCACCTGGCCAGGAGATCACCTGTGGTTTTACATGACCCATGTTAAGAACGTGAAATCTTTTTTCAAAGTACTGCTTTAGGTTCTCAAGGCAATACTGTGTGTAATAGCTTTGGTCCTTGAGAAGTAAGGAAGTCATCTGGCAGTCATTAAAGGAACCTCACTCAGGTTGGGTGGACTGTTTCCTCTCATTCGCTTTTAGGTTTTATTCACTATTTAGGTTACCTGAAATACCCCAGATAGTTAATTCTTACTGTCAAAAGACATACTCTCCCACTTTCTTTTCCTAACACGTTTTACAGTTAGGGTGCAGCCAAGGAAGAGAACCAGAGCTAAGATGGCCACAGAGCCAAGCAGGTGTGGACCCTCTGTAATGACAGGCCCATCCCACAGCACCCACTGAAGGAGCAGAACTGGGAAAAGTATGGTGATAGAACCAGCCCAGAGCTCTGTGTGTGCCCAGCAGTGACATGGTGACAGGCAGGGCTGAGGTCTAGCCAGAGAATCAGCCTGCAGGTCAGCATCAGGGTCAGGATCATGCTTGGAGACAGGAAACAGAGTGATCCCAAGATGCTGAGGTTGAAGGCCAAGCCAGGCAGTCAAATTTGTGGTTCGAGATGGAGATCAATTTGGTGCATTGCCAGGAATGGGAATGGTTGCAGTGCAGCTGCAAGATGACTCAGACATCCATCAACCTGGAAAGTCTTATTCTAAGAGCAGCTTACAGAGATTGTGAGGGAATCTTCACTGAGGCTTCTTCCAGCTTCTGTTTAAGAGCTCCCCAGCTGGCAGGGGCATCATGAACATCTCTTCTAAGAGAGATAGTCTTGAGCAATGAGAGAAAAACTCCTACAGTAGAGGACAGCACTCCAGATCTTGAAAACTATCTCTGTTATTTTCCCTTTCACAAACATCCATGCATATTTGAACTCCTCCATCACAAGCATGTTCTCTCTTTCCCCATATGTAGTTTCAGTCTGATGTTGTAAGACTTCTTCATGAAAATTAAGTCACCAAGAGTTACAATAGGAAAGAGGAACCAGGCTGCTACTTCTTCATGAAGTTTGTAAACATCAAAGGTATATGCTCAAAGATCTGAATCCTATTCACAGGGAATCTGCTTGTGCTGTTATTAAAATTATGCAATTGTGATGGGGAAATTTTGAAACAGACTTTGAGAACTTCTGTTTCTGTCAAGGCCTTCTACAGTAAATCATCCGGGTTAATTATGAATTACTTTAGTCAAGATTGTTTTGCTAGCCATAGAGCTTCGATACCTGAGAATAGGTAAGAAAAAAATACATAATTTGAATGTTCAATATACTTGCTTGCTATGAATTAGTGGGGACATAAAGATTTTCAGCACTGGAAGCAAAAACTGGTAAATATTTTAAATCTAGTTACAGTTGTGCTTTACTTTAAATTTTTAATTTTTGTAAGATGAATTTTCTGTGGCAGTTTCTGACAACAAAGAATAAGGGGATTTGTTACTCAATGGAAAGTGAATTCTTTTTGTCCTGGGTTCAGCAGTACCAGTCATTTTTCTCGTTCTTAGTAGCTGGTGCACTGCTGTGTTTTTGACTTTCAGTCTGGGAACAGTGCTGATAACACTGATGTTTTCAGTTGTTGCTCAGTAATGCTTACTCTGACCAAGAACTTTCTGAGTCTCATAATCTGCTAGGGAGGAGGGAAAGCCGGGAGGAAGCAGATACACAACACCTGACCCAACCTAGCCAAAGAGGTATTCCATACCACAGCACATTGTGTCCAGCATATAAACTGGGGGCAGTTAGCTGAAAGGGCTAGATCACTGCTCAGATCGGGCTGGGTATCTGTCAGTGGGTGGTGAGTGGTTGTATTTTTCCCCCTTGTTATTTCCTTTGTCATTATTATTGGTAGTAGCAGTAGAGGTTTTGTGTTATACCTTAGTTACTGGACTGTTCTTATCTCAACCCATGGAAGTTACATTCCTTCAATTGTCCTCCCCATCCCTCCAGGAATGGAGGGGGAAGAAGGGGAGGGAGTGAGCAAGGGCTGCTTGGTTCTTGGTTACCAGCTAGGCTTAAACTATGACATAATTATAACTCGGTAACATGCTCAAAAAGCCAAGATTGGGAGTCTTTGAGGAAATTACCACTGATTATGATAAATGTAATTGTTGAGGAAATTATCACCAAAACCAGAAATGCAATTGTCAAGAGCACTAAAGCTCAACAAAGAGACTGAGGATCCTCTGTAAAGAACCAAAGCAAACAGCAGTCTAACTGGCAGAAACTTACCATGCATCATTTATTGGTTAGCTTCAGCATGGTGGTTGGCCATAATCCAGGCTTCTAGCCAAAAATCAGCCAATCCAAGCTTATTAACTGTAACTATATTGACATTATGAGAAGCTAATTATGTATTGCAGGATCCAGGAGTATTGCCAGTTTCCCAGCTCCAACTCTTTCCATCCCTAAATGCAGTCCAGCTTTGTTTTTACTGAATAAAACCTTCATAAGCAATGGACCCTTATTACCACATACTCCGGTTTTCTTGAAGAAGAAAAAAAGACATCCATACCACATGCTGTGACATACATATGATCTGCGAACCAAGTCTTGTGCTCAAGGAAATTTTGTGACATGCCTGGCACATAAGTGTTTTTGCAGACAGAGAAGCCAGTCTTCTACATCTGACTCTTGTGAAGACAGTGACTTTGATGGATTTCTTAAGGAGGAGTGGAGATTAAAGAGTTTAGTCTTTAGTTAATGAAAAATGAGCTTTTCTTTCTTCTGTTGAGCCTAGTTAAGTCCTGCAGTCTTCTCCCTCCCTACTTCATTACTGTACCTAACAAGATACTTATTCCTGGTGCTCAATAACTATAGCAGGAACAGTTTGCTTCTAATTTGTAAACTTAATTGGACTACAGTCCTGAAACCAGAAGTCCACATTATTTTTTTATGTTGTATGACATAAAAAATAAAAAAAATCCAGGCATCCAAAAAACTGTGAGACAAGAAAAGTAAATGTATATTTTTACTGACTAAGAAAAAATCAGATCCAAAGTTAAATAATGGATCTTTTGCACTGCTATGTATTTCCTCTATGCTGTTTTTAATTTTCGAATGCTCACAGCTTTTTATGTCTTTGAAAAGCACGAGAAAATGTCAGTTCCTGTTTCAAAATATAATAGTGAAAAAATTCTTGGAATAATCATGCAAGTCAATTTCATTCCAAAGAAATTTAGAATAAATGTATTTTCTCTGTTTCTCTGTTTTACAGAAAGTCTTGAGGGAAAGTAAGCAAAAACGTTTGAAAGTTCGTGGTTTTTAAAAAAATATCCTACTGAGCAAAATGTTATGTTCCTTGCTTATTTTCTGACCACCACACCTCACCAAACTAAAGCCAAATACAAGATTTAAATAATGCTATGATGTTAGGTTTCCTTAATGGGTAAACAGGCCCCACCCATATGGCCTCTATTTAAATATACAAATGGCCTCCATTGTTGTAAAAGGAATACATTATTCCTTTACACCATTTTCATGATCCCTCAAAAGCTTTTGCCTTCAAATTATGTTGTTATATTTCTAATTCTTCCATTTTATATGGAATCCAAGTTAGTCGTAAGTTTCACAGCACATTCACTCTGACATATTCTCAGAAATAATTTTTGCTTGCTAATTTACACGTATGTCCACATTGTCTACATTTTTGTTAGATTTTTCTGTGAAATACTATGCAATATCTTTTTGTCTTGAAACTAAGAATAAATATATGAATCTATCTATACGTATATATACATATATAGTGGCAACTTCAACTCTTTGACCTGAGTTCTTTGAATTTTTCAAATTAGTCTTTAACTCTTACTAATATTTTCAGGTATTTCAAATATACTACTTGCTATATGAGTAAATGATGAGGCAAATTATTATGGAGTAAAAATAGGTTTCAGCTTTACAAGAGAGTTTTGTTGTTAGGTGTTTACTTTTTCTTGCAAAGATAAGCAATGCTTGGGGAATTCTGTGGTGCCTTCAGGGCTCACATCCTGACATTTATATTGCATGTGTTTGTTCTGATAAATATTTTACATACATTGTGAAAATTATGTTGTCTGGTTTAGAGAAGACTGTTAACATCGTAGCTATAATATTAGTTCTCTTATTTTTTAAGAGGTGTTATTTCTAGACAACAGTGATATGCCGAGTCTTTGCTGGCATCCTAAAGTTTCTGAAGAGCTAGTCTAGTTGTAATATCTGGTTATGTGATCCCTAGTTACAGTGAAGGTAAACTCTAAGGGCGGATTTCTATGTTCAGAACCTTCAAAATTCTCATGCCCTCATGACCTCCAGCCACTCATGCACCATGGTTGTTCTTGGGAACTTGCTCACAGAAGCAGCATCCATACTCTTCAGGTTGGCAACTTTTTTCTCATGACTCATTGACCTTCAGGCCTCCAAGCATTATAAGTATCCATGGG
This sequence comes from Forpus xanthops, assembly GCA_032466535.1. Lineage (NCBI taxonomy): Eukaryota > Metazoa > Chordata > Aves > Psittaciformes > Psittacidae > Forpus > Forpus xanthops. The sequence continues at coordinate 5,950 of JASSUY010016374.1, read as the reverse complement.
AACTTGATAGGCTGTTACACTTACACAAAGTTTGGCCTAGAAGATTTCTGAGTACTGTTGAGCAGTACAATGTATTCAGTACTGAATATTGATTTGCCTTTCAAAACAGAAATTATATAACAATGATAGGATTAATTTAATCATATTTAACATATTGATTATGTAAGATGAACTTCAGGCTACCTATATTCTAAAAGTTTCATGTTTCCTTAAGCAACACTGAGCACCCCTGCTTACCTCCAAAGAAAGAGAAGAAATTAACTTGCCGTTTGGAAGAAGGCTCAGCAGCATACTGCCATGAGTAAAGCATTGAAGAAGAAAATAATTTGCTTGCATTCCAAAACTGTAGTTTTTCATACAGTATCATCTAGTTTCTGATCTTGAATGTTCATTGTGTTAATGACAGGGAATAGATACCCTATAAGGCTGTCAGTATTCACAGAAAAATGAGGTTTAGTCATTTCAGGAAAATTAAGAGGATGCAGAACACAGGTGCTTGAAAGAGTTTTCCCAGAATATGAAAGGGGTATTTCCTCATTGTCCTGATCCTGACTTCAATTCTTTTGAGAAGCAAAAAATATTTGCATGCTCATGCCTGAGAAGCTTGGTCCATCATGTACAGTGGAAGTTTTCCATTACTTTTCACTGTTAGCAGGAATGTGTAAGAGGAATTTTTGTGAGGAGTGGGATGTGAGGATGGGGCAAAGAGAGTAAGGAGACCTATAGTGTAGGGATACAGAGCCTAAAGCCATTTGGCATAAATCTGTCAGATCCAGTGCAATTATGAATACTAACATCAGTGGGGATTTTCTGCTTTGATTTTTTAGGCTGTAATCATGAAAGTCAAAGTGCTTGAAAAATTCCAGACACTGCATATTTTTGTAGTTATCATATAATTCCCTTTTCTTCTTAAATTGTCTTTATTATTAAACTTATTTTCCTTATTTAAATCACTTTTTTTTTCAATGCTGAGGAGTTGTCCGAGAAGCTTTAATATACTTTTTTCACAAATATTTTATATCTGTGTCAGCCATCCTAATATTTGGTTAACATATGTCCATTATATGCCTGAGATATTGAATTTTAAATACCTGTTTGTTACTTTCTAATAGAACACAAATTAACCTTTTTTTTTTTATTCAAATACTTCTTCTGGTCTGTCATTTAAATACTTAAAAAAAATCAGATTACCTTGTTCCAGGTTATTGTTATGGGAAAAACTCATCAAATGGAGACCAAAATATTCAGTATGATAATAGTTGTGCTCCTTTGATCTGTAATCATACTCTCACTTCTAGTTGAAAAGTGTTAAACCAATAGAACACAAGTTTAAGGCAAGTTTCTTAAGTAACTGTTTCAATGATGTGTTAACAGTCAGTGACTACCAAGTGGGAAAAATGAAGGTGATCAGACTTTTTGTCTCAGGCCTAATAAAGCTTCAAAGGCTGACTATATCGTTTAAGTGTTGAGGTGTTTAGGCTTTAAAGCATATTCACAGCCTTCACTTACTAATCTCTGTATTACATTTTTAATGGACCTCTCTGTAAAAAAGGATTGTGAGGAAGCTATGTCTAAAGCTATGTATAAAAAAAAAGATGGGTATAAGAGACATAAGGAAGAGATCAAAATATAAGTGGTTTATTTAGAAGTACATATATACAGAGTTAATTTTATATGAAGCATGGAGATTGATGATCAATACCAAAGAAAGTAAGATTATAGGAAATTTGTAAATGAAGCATTGTTTTCTAAATCCTAAAATGTAGCATATCAATTAGTGCATTTAATGGTTGCTACTCTGGCAATTTCTAACATAAAACAAGCTCATCAGAAGCTTTGGCAGATAACCTCTAGCTCTTTGAATAGATTTTTGAGTAATGTGTAATTCATACTGCATTTACAACTCTGTCATTGAAACACAAACTCTATGACTCTATAGCAACTGCTTGCTAAATTGCTAGGTTTTTTTTCACTGCCAATTTGGCAAATTATGAAATTGCACTTAATGTTTGCTCCATGTCATAGTCATTTAATTACCTCTCATGGAAGATTTTGCATGGAGGGAAACCTCAAAGGGATTTGAAATAAACCTGAAGGCTGTTCTTAAGACAATTCATAAATATGACGTTCCCAGTTTTCAACTTTTTTTCTCTATTATTGTCCATGTCATTCCATGCATAGTTGGGTTTAAAAGTAATTGACCAAGTAATAATTACTGTGCCAAAAGGGTGGGGTTCACATACCCAAGATAATTTTAGACTGTAGCTCCTTTACTCTTAATTATAACAAAAGAAGCAAATAATTCAGGGCACGCTAAAAAAGCTCATCAGATTTAATTCATCTTCACTCAGTGTTTCAAGCACTTTAACTGCTGAAAAAACAGTGAAATAGTCAATACTGGTCTGCAAGAAACTGCAGAAGACTTCTCCTAGTACCCAAAAAAACTTCTACAGCTTGAGTCAGTATCTGTTTTCTAAGCTACTTCTATGTCCAGGGATTTGCCCTGAAAGTACGAAAGGGTTCTTGAAACAATACAACTTAATGTATAAAGTTTTCATACAAACCTTAAGACCAGTCTGAATGAAGAAAGAAGAGAAATGTCTGGCTAGGGAAGCACTAGAAGGAAGGGAGGGCATGAAGAAAACTGTGAGCAAGACAGGTCCCACTGGCATTTTGAATAGGAGGTCAACAAGACTGGCTCATGTATGTGCTGCTTCTCTTGACATACAGCTCTGAAGATACAAGCCTAAGAAGAGTGAAAACCTAAAACAAGGAATGGCATAAGCCAATATTAGAGATTTGAGCCATTAAAAGGTGATGGAAGGAAGACAGACAACAGGTAAAAGCCAAAATTCACTTTGGTAACTAGACAAATGACAGTGAGTAAATCTAATGACTCCTTGACAGGGACAGTTGAGAATACGCACAACACATTCTTGGTCAGCACAAGGATACAAAAGGCAGACCTAAGAAAGGCCTGCATGGGGTTGCATACCTTAGCAAGACCCAGAAAACATCAGTGACAAGTAAACCTGGGCAGACTTCCTGGGGGTCAAAGGTCTTGGTGTGTGCAGCATGGGCAGATGTCTTCTTGGTGCTTGTGAGAATATGAATATGACAGTGTAACTGAGTGCATTAAGTCAATTTTGGTTCAGTGTTATTATAAAATAAAAATACCTTCACCTTCCATCAAATATCATTGAGGTGTTGCTATGGTAATAATGTTTGCCCTGCCATAAGCTTATGGTATTTTTCTCTCTTACTGTCCAGCATCTTTCATACAGATGAAAGTAAAAGAAAGTCTGCATATTACTCAGTTGTCAGCTTCTCAAGTGAATGAGGTGCTTATAGAGCACAAATCCCAGCAAAGTCTGTAAATGGCATAATTTCTATGTTGACATTTACAGTATTTGCTAGACCATGGAAGAACATGTAGTTAAATTTTGAGAGTGAGAAAAAGATAAATGCAAATAACAGTGCTGTGGGACACAGCTCTGCCAGTTTTTGTGATGCCCCAGAAAACCTGCCACCATTTCAAGTTTTACCTTCTGCTCAGAATGGTCGACCTGACAGGGACTGGTGTGGCCGCAGAGACTGCTTATTATGGGGCTAAGGAGTCCTGCTAAGAGAATGCCTTATTTGGAGATTCATCAAGGACAATCAACCACACCTCTATGCCAGCCACAAATGCCCCTCCCACGTGAAATTGCAACTATAAAAGAGCATCACTGAAGAATCTGTGTGTGCGCCCACCACTGACAGCGGAGGACCATCAATAGATCCACGGGACACCACAAGATCCAGGGTGGTGACTATTTCTGCTTTTAACCTCTTTTTACCTACCCATCTCTCTCTTCTCTCTCTTCTTATGCTAGATAATTACCCTCAGGATTGCAACTAATAAAATGATACAGCTTTAGGTTACAGTTACCACGTCTGAACTGTGCTTTGTCCCAACTCAGGGATCTTGAATATATTCTTTCTTTCAGGTGGACTCCACTTGTGGCTGACTGCATTGTGTTAAATGTGGGCTGCTGTCAAAGGCCAGGGGCTGGGCGACCACTGAATCCTTGTGGCAGTGAAAACTAAGTTGGAACCTGACAAGTGACTACTGCATTTTTTTTTTTTTTAATCCCTTGTCATCCAGGAAACAAAACTCACGTTTGATGCTTCTGTAAATATCTGTGCAAAATTCTTGGGTGCTCTTTGTAAATGTGTGTCCTTTAAAATTTGAAATAATATATCAGCTCTACCTTCTGTTCATATCTTAGCTTTTTGCTGTCTGTCTCCATCCTTCCCTGACTTTCCAGACTCCTTTCCTGACAGTCTTTCATTTTTACAGCCCTGCTAACAGATCGGTTCCTCTAGAAATATTGAGGTAAAGTTGTCAGACAGAAAGAGAACAAAACTCTTTGCAGGTAAAATGCAAACCAAAACTTTGAGCGCAGCTCAGCTTTGCATCATAATTTCTTATAATAGCTCCTGCTCCTTCTGTAGTGAGGACTGTGTTTGCAGACCACTTCCTATATGATGGCAAATTGTACCTCATTAAATTGACATTTGTTTATATTTCCACTAACAAGTCTGTGTCCTTTTAGACTGCTTTGCAGTCATCTATTCTATCAGAAGCAGACTTTAGTTTGCTATCTCTCTTAGCTATTGTACACAATACATAGAGCAGCCTGACTTCATGCATAGTGCCAGAGATTTCAGCAAGAAAGTGTAAGAGGCTATTGTTCTCTTCAGTTTATTACTGGACTGCTTCCTTCTCTTTCTAACAGGTTCATTGCTTCTGTCGGGATCCAGTGGGGAACATGGCAAACAAGTTGCGTAGTGCAGTCAGTCTTGAAGCACTTAGCATCCTAACTCTCTGTCAGGGCAGGCTCACATCTGAGGTGTAATTCTGATTGCCATTTGGTGGGAGTGAATAAAAATCTTTGGTGTCAGGATGGCCTAGAGACAGAATCTGGAGCAAAATTAAAAGATGTTATTTCTTAAGTGTCTTTTAAAAGTCATATGATTGGTTTGATTGAATACCAGGATGAAAAATTTGTTCCGAGTAGCGGTTTTGGCTTAGAGAATGTGGTTGTGGGTGAAGAAGACCTAACCCTCAGAAGTGGTTCTGGTAAAGAAGGACATGGTGTGGGCCAGCATCTGCTTGCAGGTTCTGGACTTAGAAAAGGAACAAGCAAGGAAGGGGAAAAAGGTACACACTGGCTGTAGAATGTCCTATCAGACTAGGGATGTTAATGCAAGAAAATCTGTCTACTCAAAGTTACTATTGCACATTTTTTTTAACAAATTTAACCCAGTTGGCTACTTTTCCCATGTGGCTTTTGCTATTTTGATGTAGTCCAGTAAATCTGGATTAATTGTAAGTTAACCATGGTCTCTATTTCAGTCCTTTTTTATTACTATTTCTTATAGTATTTACTTTACAGTCAGCTTAACCACACACATTTCTTGACAAATCTGATAGCAGGAATATATGCACATTCAAGAATAAGGTGTTAATGTACATACTATAAAATAAAGATCAAGAGCTGTGAGCAGTCTATTTCAACCACTGTTTTGTCACTTCACTCATTTTCTCACCTTTTTATTCATGTCAAGTTCAAGCTCTAAGGCAACTCCTAAATTGTACAAAGAGTAACTGTGGCCTTATTGTTGTGGAGGAGTGACTGGATGCTGTTGATAAGAAACATGGTCCAAAAATGATGATAGACTTATAGTGGAGCCAGGAACCTTTAAGATTTCAAAACCATTCTACTGTGTAACTAAGAGTTTGATGTACTTAACTCTATAACTTATAGTTCCCACTGATCCTCAAACGCTTCCTATAAATAAAGCTTGAGATAAATAAAGCATAACTTATTGTCATGGGTTTAGCAGCAGCAGTCATTTTTCTTTAAGCAGTAGCTGGTGTAGCACTGTGTTATGGATTTTCAGC
>JASSUY010016373.1:0-13978 GCA_032466535.1 Forpus xanthops | reverse complement strand
CTGTGGGAGTTGCATTCTTTTGATTCTCCTCCCCATCCCCTTGGACTGAGGAAGAAAGAGGGGAGTGAGTGAGAGAGTGGCTGCATGGGTTTGACAGCCTCAAACCACGACACATCTTCAGATCCATCTTCACCTGCTTGGAATCTACTATAGGATACTAGACATTTTTTTATAGCCTGATAATCATATGATAAAACATCATGCATCATAGTTATGGTAGTACCATATGTTTCAGACTACCAAATGTGGGATTAGAGAAGATACTAAAATGTGCAGTATGTAACTCAGATCCTTCTATGTACACAATAAGGCATTATTCTCCCAACATGGTATTTCCAGTAATAGGCTACCATGCATGGGCAAGAACATACTTTCAAATGTGCACCAGCTGGTATTCACACTATTTCTTTTGTAATTTTTTTCTTCTACAAAATCACCACTACCAGAGATAGCACAGGTGCTTGAAAAAAAAAAAAATTAATCTAGCATGTATACTGAATTAGATTAAAAAAACCTAAATGTTCTTTCTGCAAAGCAGCAGTATTAAAAATCCAGACTTTACAAATTGTCAGTGTTACAGGTTTCTAATTTACTAATTTAAATTTTTTGTACAGGAATTCTCAAGGTTTCACAAGGAAATTACACCTATGTTTGATGGCCTTCAAAACAACAGGGTTGAATGGAAAACACGAGCTGATGAATATGAAGAGAAGATGAAGGTCATTGAGGAACAAAAGAAAAAGGAAGAAGAAGAAGCTGCAAAAAAAGGTTAAGTAGCTTCTAATGTTTTCATTTTTATATATTTGTAATGCATTCAACATACGCTCTTTCAAATTCACACATGTAGTGCACTTGTGCAATATTCTGTTAAACCTTATACTAACAGCATGCAAGTTCTGAATTAGCCACTTAGCTTTACCTTTACTCGGAAGAGGAGTAACCTTTAAGGATTACACAAATCCAGTACACTGACCTAATTTTACAAACTGCAGAATTACAGAAAATAGGACCATCACAAAAGTAAAGGGAATGCAAAATTTCTTTTAAGACTTATAACTGAAGGTAATTAAAAACTTATTTATGAATGCTGCAATCACCTGAAATACTAGAGATTTATAAATTCTGTGTGGCATCAGCCCCAGACGTATTCAACTGCTTTTAAGTTGAAAATGAAAAGCATAAGGGAAAGAGTTGGAAATGGACAGTGTTCATTTGTAGCATTAAAAGTCAATACAAACCCCAACCTCTCTTCCAAATTTAAGATAAAGCTTTTGGCTCTAGCTCCCTACACACAGTTTCTTGGCTGAAATACACTCTCTCATATTACAAATTTAACACTGATCTTCCTAAGATAGCTCCTAAAATTTAAAATACGGCTCTGGGTAGGATAACCTAGAAAAGAAACTGATTTTACAGTAACTGAGAACCTATTGCTCAAGTATAAGAGTGAAATCAGACAGCTATTTTTATTCTGTATTTCATGGGGAAGAGCAAGTCAACAGCTCTGCCAATCAGCTAAAATGACTGAAAAGGTTCAGAGATTAAAACAAAACCTCATGGCTTTACTACAGAATGATTTACTGCCAGCTAGTTTGAAGAAGAAGAATTAGTTTAAGTGTGTGTTTCACATCTTGAAAACATAAATGAGTACTGAATAATTTGTTAATCAGTGTCTGTGTGCAATAGGTGAGTATTTTTCACATTTCATACAAAAGCAAGGCTACTCAAGGCCACGCGTCAATTTAATGTCAGTGTGAAGTGGAACTAGAGAGTTTTTGGCTCCTAAAATAAATTATACTAGGCTAAAATTAAAAAAAAAGTTGTTGCAAAGTGATTACAGTAATTTTTAGTGATATAATCAAAGTAGATTTTCAAAGGAGAAGTTTAATAAAAAGAGTGAAATACTGTTATTGCAATAAATTTACAAGTAGTATTTTGGCCTGGTCACACTGATATGACTTATGCACACTTTCACAGAAATTATGTCCACCTCATTGTCTCCCAAACTTAAAGACTTTTTTTTTTTGCAATTAACCATATAATCTTATTTATTTAATATTAGTTTATTGCTGAGAACTAGCTGGTTGTGACTATGAACAAAATAGTCCTTCCTTACACTGGAATCCAAGTATCTGAATTTCACAGAAATACCAGCAAAACAAAACATAAAACACCTGGGACCTACACATAAACCTCTTTATACATCTGCTTCTTGGCAAAAAGTACAGTTACTGAAGTCAGATCCTGTAAGCTTCTTAAATTAAAATTAAATTCTATTTAGGAGAGTCAGATATTTGTACTCTCACTTAAAGTTAGGACTATCTTACAACACTGGTATTTTGGAATCACTTAGTCATTGACTTAAGAAGTATTTTCCCACAAGGAACCTTACACAGCCAAGCACTGACAGACTGACTTGCAGGAGCTAAGGATCTGGCCTTTGCATATTATAACTAGTATCACAAAATGTAAGTGAATTATTTTACATCTTTTTAAACATACACTGGAGTGAGTGAGGCCATGCATTTGTGAAGAACAGATCTGACACTGTCAAATCAAGGCCATGTAAATATATGGGTTTGTTAAGTCAGTTCATACAAACAATAATTTGATACAGGCTGAACCATGGTGATTTCTCTAGATCACACTGACCTGGCTATTTGTAGCCATTCAGTAGACAGAAAACAAAATAAACATATTTGCTGAACCACTACAGTGGAAAGTTCAGAACAGAAACTAAAACAGAATACAGTATTAAACTAAGAAAATAACATATGTAGTTAGTAACATAGTGTTGATTATATCCACAAATTACAGAGGGTAGGCCACTGATTATGTGACATGTTTCAATGCAGGTGGAAAGGGTCGAAAATGACCTAGTAACATGGTGATCCACAGCTTTCAAATGTAAGTTTTAATTCTAATATTGGTATCTTAACTTAAATGAACCTGGAAACGCAAGTTATTACATTGAAAGAATCTTAACTACGACCAAAGAACATCTGTGGAATCATTTGAGAGAGACAGTAGAAGAATCAGTATCTATAGATGACAAATGTAAGTGTCTCTCTCAATTGGTAATTACAGGGATTCATGCAGGGTTGGATAAAGGTTTATACATTTAGGCCAAATTACAGTTTTTGTGTCATCTGCTTCAAAAGTAGATTCGCAGTTTTTTATTGACCATGAGTTTATTTCTTTTGCATGGCTTGCATACCTCAGTTTTGTATGTGTGGGACACTTATCTATATTTAACTACTGAAACTTTCCAGGAAGAGTGGTTCAGTGTGTGTTTGGTCCTTTAAGAAATGTTGGTATCAACTGCTACACTACATGCATATATGTATATATAGTATGTGTTATCGTTTCATTTTCTATTTTCCCAGAAAAGTAGTGAAATCACATTCAATTTTCAGAAGGTCAAACACACATAATACGGATATTACAAAAGCTACATCTTTTCACAAGAAATTAGAGCAGCTAAAAATAACAGAAAATCCTCACTTTACTTTCCTTCTCTGTTTTTTAGCTGAAAATGACACTGGAGGTGGTGGCGGAAGTGGAGAGGATGGAAAATCCAAAACATGTATAATTTTGTAATTGTCTCAGACACTGTTCCGGCTACAGAAAAGGCACCTAGAAAGAACTTCAGTGAGCCCCAGTGGATTTCTGCTCTGAATAGTATAGTTCGATTTCTTAACAATCCTCTTCAATACTCACCATTTGTTGGAAATAATTTTAAATTGTAGTAAACAGTTGCAATTAAAAACTGGAAAAGAAAAAATACTGGTGCAAAATGAGTTAACTGTGTGCTCTAGATATTTTTTCATGTTACTCAATTTATATACAGTATTTTTGTCACAATATGTAACTTCTGCACACTGTCCAGAAAAAACACGAATAATTTTGACAGATCTTATATGAAGTTATTGACTGAAGTCTAACATGTACAATTCAAACAAAAAATAGCAATTTTCATTAACTTGTATATTTAGATTTTTATATTATGTGTATTTCCTTAATCTGGAATGGTGTTCTTTTCCTTTATTCACAGTACTAAAGTTCTAGAGTAAACCTTCACTTTAGGAACACTCAACACAGTTTCCTGGCTCATATCTACAAAAAGCAGACCCATGGTAACAGTATTTTTTCAAAACCACCCAGAAAAAAACTGCACATTGTAGCCATCACTCAGAGAAAGAACTCTTTTGCACATATGCAAGTGGTTCTGCACACAATTCCTAAACTGACCACCTTTTATTGTAAAAATCTCAAAAGGCAGACTGTAAACATCATGTTCTGCATACAAGTCAGAGTTTACTAACATACCTATAGTGGTGTCTCTACAGCAGGATTTACTGTCAAAAACATTTTAAAAGACTCACGTAGTCCCAATGCACCTTTTTAAAAATGCAGGAAATTATTCAAAAACCAATGAACTGGCACAAATTTAATCTTGGGAGAGGACAGGAGAAGTGGAGCACATCAGAATTCATATTACCTCCCTTCTTACAACCAAGATGACAGACTGCACACAAATAAATTCTTCATGAACAACCATCTCCTACCAAACCCTCCTGTTCTTGAAGAATGACAGGAGTCAGCTCCATACCTTCTACTCAGGTGTCACAAAGCCAGCTCCTCCTGCAGATGAAGGAAAATGGCTAGTACATTACGCATGGGTCCGAGCATTCACCGGAAGCAGTTCCAAATCTAAGAGGAGTCTGATGCCAACTGTAATTCCTGCAAACAAGTCTGATGTGCAGGCTCAAACCTGCCACTTTTCTTCCCCCTTAAAGGAAAAAAAAAAGTAGACCCATACTGTATTTTTTTTTTTGAGGGCCCTCAGCATCCACAGAGAAGGGAGAATGACCAAATGACTTGCCATATTGTATACCTTACTAAGAATGCTCTATGAACATAGATACTGTGTGCAACTATCACCCAAAAGTAAAGGAATCCACCCCACACACATGCTTATTACATCCTCATTTCTAATTGGGCCAAATATTCTATGCAAAATTACTTATGACGTAAAACTGGGTATCATGTATTATTTTCTGTACTAAATGCAGACACTGAAAAAAGCTATTTCAAGGTTGTTTGATCATGCAATTTTATTCTAACTGTATTAAATTATGTACTTAATATGTATAGTGTACCTTTTTATAACTGTATTTTAAAGATCCAAAGAGGAGTTAGCTATCCAGAACACATAACTAGTATGAAGTACTTGGGGCCACAAATATAGCAACACATTTGACAAAAGCCCTTTTGGGCAAGTTGCACACTTGTAAGCAGATTGCTGCAGATTGGATTTGACTCTCAACCAAGCTTGCAACATGACAGAGAATTAACCTTTAAATCCACCTTCTTACCTAAAGAAGCCTTCTTGCAAGGCTACGTTTATTTCTTACTCAAAGATGCCCTAAATATGTCCTTGTACTGTTATCTATTATGTAAGAACAAACTGTTTAAAATGTAATTATGTTAAGTAATACTTGTAAATAGATTCAACTTATTCATGAGTACATGTAAAATGTTCATAAATACACTGCAACCATCCCTGCTGTTGTATTTTCTGCATCTAACCCTTATTATAAACACTTTCTATAAATATATCTATGGTGACAAATACTTACCAAAAATATATTTTATACAACATTAACTTCCCTCAGTTTAACGTGAACATTCAAGAAAGTTTGTCCTTTAGATCCAAAGTAATTTTCAACCAATAAAGAAAATAGCTACTGTATCTATTCATGTGCATTTCTTTGGAAACATAAACGAAAAGAATGCTTAAAGTTGTATTGCAACATGAAGAGGAAGATGAATCCAGTAAGTTTCTCAAGCAATATACATTTTTGACTTGTATATTTAGGATTAATCTTTCCTTAAAGATTAACGTTCAATCAATGTTAAGGAGATTGAAAAACACATAACATAAAAGTCATGTGTACATCTCCAATGGAAAGCCACACACTCTATTTTTTACATCAAAAATTTCACCAATCAACCAGATTTTTATATAACTAAAATTTAGAACAAGGTCATAATGAACTAATTTTTTTTAAGGAGTAGGGGGGACATTTCAGATATATTTAATTCAAGCAAAATATGTATTTGATGAAAACTGGCCTCGAACCACATTTGAAAATACTTATAAAGACTAATACATGGCTAATAACATCTACATGACCAATAAATTTAAGGTTATTAACTCTTGTTTAATAAATTAGAAATATGAATATATTACAGTGTATGACTTTAAACTAGTAACAGGATCTTCCAAAATGCACCTTTACAAAAATCTGGCAATAACTGAAGTTTGGGACAAAATAAAAAGCAACTGACTTCTGTGATGTAATATCAATAAACTATATTCTCATTTGTTTACATCCTTTCTAAGTTTGGGTTTCATATATCTTTTGCACTAAGCTGAAAAAATTATTTCTCTTTATTTCATGAGTATACAGCCTGCCATAAGAAAAACAAAGTTTCTAGACCTGAGGCCTTCTTTCAACAAAGACAATCTATCCAAATGGTCCATACAAGTGACTGTAAAAAAGGTATGCTGGCAGAAAAAGGTGTCTGGTCCTGAATTGTGACTGGATTTCCAGACTTTTGTCTTGGCAACTCATGAAGAAGATCAGCCTGCATCCATTTCTAGCTTCAGAGAAACAAGTCTTGAAAATACTCATCAAACTCCTCTTCCCTGTTAAAAAAAAAGAAAAAAAAGAAAAACAACATGAAAAAGTTCTCCTTTGAATCTGTACCTACAAGATAATACTTGTTTGAAAAAGATTTAGCAGACTTCTGATTAGCATTTGTTGCTGGTATAGATCAGTTTGACTTATCCACTACATTCCAATACCTTTTACATTTCCCTATCTGTGAAACAGCAGTGAGTTAACTGTTGGGATTAACTTCCAAGATAATTAACAGTATAGTAAGGGGGAAGATGGCAGTTGTATGGTAGTGGCTTGAGGAAGGTTCTCCCCTAGAGATGTCTCCCCTTTAAAAACACATTCTTAGGTTCACTACAAGGAGAGAGATTTGACATAATTTTAAATGTCAGTATATTCATTCACACAGAAAAGATCTCTGGTTCTGCAGTTCTGAATAAACACTGTATGTTCTACTAGCTACAAGTTTACTAGATCAAACTCACCGTGATTTTTCATCTGTGTCTTTTAGAGGACCTTTCCAAAAGTCAGCGTCTGAAGGACCATCTTGTACATCACTCTTATCTAAATCTGTTAAAAAATTTAAAGCGGTTAAGAAATACATTTTTAAAGATTTTATATTTTTATTTTTATTTAGATTATATACCACTAATACAAAGTTTAATTATAACCATGAGAATAAAAAGAAAGCCTTACTTTGCATAAAGTGAAAATTAAAACATTTTCAAATGTTATTCAATACAGATCAAAAAGACTCTTAGCTATTATGAGTTAATATTTTGGCCAAACATAACAACAATCATGTCAAATCACTGTTCTTTGACAAAACAGCAGCACAGCATTTTGTTCCTACAATTGTTTATAATTACAAACACAAAATTAAATTTCATTTTCAACACATGATATTAAATGAATCAATTACTTCTGCTCGAATGACAACTTTTATCAGTTGTGATTTGTAAGTGAAATTGTGAAAAAACATGGATTACTGCATAACTGTTTATTGTAAGAATACAGAAGGAAGGATAGCAAAAAAAAAAACCACCAAATCTTGTCATCAGAAAGACGCCCTGACTTAAAAAAAATAATCTTCCAATAGAGCTTTCCTGATAAGACAGACTTTGGACATGGCCTAAGTGTAAGAAAACTGCTTCAGCGCTTCCTGTACTTAACTAGGAAAAGCTGGTGCTGAGGACATTCCTAAAAATGTATAGCACAGCAAAACAATCAGTAGAAACAATCCCTTCTATACAGTCTGCAGCATGAACTGTCATGACCAGGAGGTGGAGCTTGTTTCATCACAAAAGAAACGGATGGGAACTACTGAGATACAAGAAGCAACCTAAGAAGTCACTGAGTGCATCCACAAGTCGATCTCTGAGGTACAGGTGGTTGCTGGAAAAGCATCAGTTAAAGCCTAGGGTTTATTTTAGTAGAGTACATATTAGTATTGTTCCCTTAAGGGGAATGTAGCAGTTTTGTATCAGAAAAGTACTTTCTTTACACAGCACACATTATACAGCAAATACTTGCATACCCGGAACCATGCAATTATTAACAACGTAGCTATTTTGCCGTTCCCTGCTCTTTTCAGATTTCTATTATCCTCTTAAACTTAAAAGATTTCCTTCTTAAAATTCTTTACAGTTTTTCTCCAAGACTTTGTAAGCAATTATTTTGAGCTTTCCTATCTCTGCTTATTTTCACACAGTGTTCGTATCTTACAAAACATCATCTTACAATTAAAACTTAGACCAATGACAAATAACAAACAAGAGGAATTAGAGATGTGTGCATGTCTGCAGCGGCATGATATAATAGGTATCACAGAAACACAGTGGGATGGCTCCTGTGACTGGAGTGTTGGAATGGAAGGTTAAGGCTCTTTAGAAAAGACAAGGCTGGCAGGCAGGAAGGGGGAGTTGCTATTTATGTTAGGGACAGGATGGAGAGTATGTAACTCTGTCTGGGGACAAGTGAGCAGTTGACAGGGAGTTTATGGGTCAGGGTTAAAGGGAGAACAGCGATGGGAGACATTACTGTGGGGATCTGTTACAGACTGCCTGACCAAGAAGACTCTGTGGATGAAGCACCCTATAGACAGACAGAAACAGACTCAAACTCACAGGCCCTCGTTCTCATGGGGGACTTCAACCACCCTGATATCTGTTGGAGGGATGGTACAGCCCAGTAGAAGCAATCCAAGAGGTTCCTCGACTGTGTGGAAGACAACTTCCTTCTGCAAGTAGCAGAGCAAATGTAATGCTCCAGGGTAGCCTTGATTGCAGCGATTATGAGATGGTCAAATCTGAGATCCTCAAGTCAGTGAGAACAGCATGCAGCAAGCTCACTGTCCTGGGCTTCAAGAGAGCAGAATTTGGCTTCTTCAGGAACCTGCTCAGTAAGGTTCCATGAGATACAGCCCTAGAGGGCAGGCGGGCCCAAGACTGCTGGTTGATATTCAAGGATCTCCTACTACAAGCTCAAGAGTGTTGCATCCCAACTAGAAGGAAGTACTACAAGAGGGCCAGGAGACCTCCTTGGATGGATAAGGAGCTGCTGAGGAAAATTCAAAGGAAAAAAAGAGGCTTATAAAAAGTGGAAGCAAGGACAGGCGGCCTGGGAAGAATACAGGGATGTTGTGTGGGAAGCTAGGGACGAGGTTAGGAAAGCTAAGGCCCACTTAGAATTAAACTTGGCTAGGGATGTTAAAGATAACAGGAAGGGATTCTATATGTACTTAGCAAATAAAAGGCAGACTAGGGACAATACAGGCCCCCTCTGGAAGCTATCAGAACTGGCTACCCTGGATTTGGAGAAGGATGAGGTTCTTACTGACTTGTCTCGGTCTTCACTGGCAAATGCTCTGGCCACACCATCCAAGTCTTGGAAGGAAGACACAGGGAATGTGAGAATGAAGACCCTGGGCCCACTGCAGGAGAGGATCTGGTTCAAGACCATTTTAAGAACTTGAATGTGTACAAGCCCACAGGACCTGATGAAATTTGTCAATGGGTCCTAAAGGAGCTGGCAAATGAAGTTGCTACGCCACTGTCCATCATATTTAAAAAAATCTTGGCACTTAGGTGAAGTTCCTGACAACTGGAAAAAGGGAAATATAACCCCTATTTTCAAGAATGGGAAAATGGATGAGCTGGGAAACTACAGACCAGTCAGCCTCACCTCTGGGCCTGGCAAAATCTTGGGAGCCGATTCTCCCGGAAGGCATTCTAAGGCACATGAAAAACAACAAGGTGCTTGATGACAGCCAGCATGACTTCACTAAGGGGAAGTCCTGCCTGACCAATTTGATGGCTTTCTATGATGGGGCTACGGAACTGATGGACAGGGGTAGAGCAGTTGATGCCATCGAGTGGTGTGTCTCAGGGATCGGTGCTGGGACCGGTCTTGTTCAACATCTTTGTTGGTGACATGGACAGTGGGATTGAGTGCACCCTCAGCAAGTTTGTCAATGACACCAAGCTCTGTGGCTCGGTTGATAAGCTGGAGGGAAGGAATGCCATCCAGAGGGACCTTGACACGCTTGATGCCAACCTCATGAAGTTTAACCATGCCAAGTGCAAGGTCCTACACCTGAGTCAGAGCAATCCCAGTCATGGCTACAGGTTGGGCAGAGCTGAGATTCAGAACAGCCCTAAGGAGAAGGACTTGGGGGTGTTGGTTGATGAGAAAATGAACATGAGCCAGCAGTGTGTGCTTGCAGCCCAGAAAGCCAACCACCTCCTGGGCTGCATCAAAAGGAGCGTGACTAGCAGGTCAAAGGAGGCGATCCTGCCCCTCTGCTCTGCTCTTGTGAGACCTCACTTGGAATACTGTGTGCAGTTCTGGTGTCCTTAACATAAAAAGGACATGGAACTCTTGGAACAAGTCCAGAGGAGAGCCACAAGGATGATGAGGGGACTGAAGCACCTCCCCTGTGAAGACAGGCTGAGAAAGTTGGGGCTGTTCAGCCTGGAGAAAAGAAGGCTATGTGGAGACCTCAGAGCAGCCTTCCAGTACCTGAAGGGGACATACAAGGATGCTGGAGAGGGACTCTTCATTAGGGGCTGTAGTGATAGGACAAGGGGTAATGGGTTCAAACTTAAACAGAGGAAGTTTAGATTGAATATGAGGAAGAAATTCTTTACTGTAAGGGTGGTGAGGCACTGGAATGGGTTGCCCAGGGAAGTCGTAAATGCTCCATCGCTGGCAGTGTTCAAGGCCAGGTTGGACATGTTTTAGTGGGAGGTGTCCCTATCCATGGGAGGGGGGCTGGAACTAGATGATCTTAAGGACTTTTCCCACACTAATTGTTCTATGATTCTATGATTATGAAATAATACAACTTATTATAAAACATAAAATGCAGAAGATACTCAAATACTTTACCTTTATCAGAATTATCTGAATCTTCTGAAGAAACCTCATCTGGAAAAACACCATTTAAAAAATAGTAAGTATATCTTAATTTATCCTTTACCTTAAATTGTTTACAAGGATATTTCTATCACAATATATTACACATAAACATGTGTGCAGGCATGTACACAACATATATTAAAAGCAAGCAAAAAGTAGAAAGATTTTTTCTGCATGTGTTTGCAGTCTATCAGTTTGAGCCCAAACTTATTATCATGAGATCTGTGGTGTAAAAAGGTTACCTAACATTTCCAAAAGGCTTTCAACCCCAAAGCCTCAAGGAATTAAATACTTCATAACCTCTTCTGGTTTGTAATGTCCAATTCCTGGACAATTTTTCCTTGCACTGTATGTTTGTCTAAAGGCTCTCCCTCTTTGTAAATGTCAGAAATTTATCTTTTCTTTTTCTTCTCCAAATTCCATTTTTATGTGCACCCAGGAAATTTTACCTAAGAAATTCATCTTTTTGACTGTGTTACAATCAAGAAGGTTAAGTATCTATATTCATGTAGCTATAGCAAAACCAAGATTCAACTAACATCTTGGAATATTTTTAAAAATTACATGTTTAAAACTTAAATTTACCTTCATGGGTCTTTTTTTTGGACTTCTTTTTTGATGAAGATGACTTTTTCTTCTTACTTTTTGGCTCTTTAGATTTTGATTCAGGTCTGCCTCTTTTCTTGTGTGCTTTGACTTCTTTCCTCCTTTAAAAAGAATGAATGCACACCTTCAAAATATGTAGTCTCAAACAGTAGTAAATCTCAACTATTTAATTCAGTCAAATATTTGTCATTGCTTCCTATGACTATACTGAAAAAAAAAAATTAGTTAAAATGCGAACTGCAACAGAAACTAATCCTCTATAGCTGAAGGCATAGGACAGGAATTATGAAGCTGCTAAAACGACATTGATGGAGGCAGCAAAACCAGTTCTTATTGGCATTCAAATATTAAAGCCAAGAAATTATTTTATAATATGGCAAATACTTATGCTGAAACCTTATTTTTTCTTTTAGAAAACTATTTTTTCATATATGTAATGAAAAAAAACATATTTAATACAGATCTTAAAATTTCATATTTGATAGCAATGAAACCTGAGGCAGGAGAAACTCAAATCTAAGAAACTCTTACAAACCAACAACCCATGTATTTTATTGTCAGCCTTACTTATATAGGCTTATCATACGAACATAGGCTACCTTTTTCCTGCTTCTTTGCACAAAGTCAGTAAAACTGTTTCAAAGAATTACTCTGCAATTGACAAAGAGAAAATGTTTGACCATGCTTATTCTGAATTCAAGTGTGTTTACAATTTTACTTCCAAAAAAAACCCAAAAAAGTCAAAGTAATCTCATTTAGTTAATTTTTCTTAATATGTGTCTACAACATGCTTTAATGAAACTGAATATGAATTAACTTTTAAAATGGATTCATCAGCAGTCTTGGATATATCCATTTAGACATATCTTTGATTTGTTACTTTAGAAAAGAAATCACTATTCCCTGTCTGTAAGATTTCCTTTTCCTTTTATGATTTTCAGGTAACTGCATGGCTTAAGTACTGAGCCAAGCAACAAAATTAATGCCATATCAAGATTCAAAAAACCATAAAAATTGAATATCAATTGTTGTAGAATTCACTAAGGTTATATATCATATAAAAAAATCAAATCTTAATGCATACATTTTACAGGTTCAAAATTTACAATTTTTCTCACCTGTTAATAACTGACTCAAAGAACAAATACTTTAATTCAAAATGTCAAAGCACAGTCACTTGACTCACACATAAACCCACTACTTTTAAGAATAGAAAAAGCATTCCAGCTCTTAATCACAGCAAGAGAGAAAATAAAAAAGACAACGTTTCACATAAACTTTCAGAAAAGAAAAACAATCAGTGGACTGAAATTAAGGAAACTTTTGTGGGGTTAGGGACAGAATTCTTCCACTTTCAGGGATTCTGTACTTTCATTATCATACTAGTATCTAACTCTCAGCAGTGGCAAGCCAGTAGCATTATAAGAGCCCCAGAACAGAATCTGAAATCAGCATAAATTAAGTTCCTTATCATCTAGCTGAAGCTTTCTCCTTGTTAGCTCTTCATCACAACTTTAATCTATTCAACCCACATATTTTCAAAATATTTCATTACCGGTGATGAAAGTTTAATTTGTGGGAACACTCCGGACACAGTCCTGAAAAAGAGAATAGGAACATTACAGAGATGTATTTGATAAGCATGATTATTAAAGCATTAATACATACACTAAACCAGATAGAACTACTATCTTCCAATTTTCAGCAGTTTTTCCTTCAAAGCAAAGGTTACAATGTAACTGCAGTCAGGGTTGATGAAAAATACCATGATACAGTATGCCTTCAATACAAACCCAGATTTTACTAAACCTGGAGGAAGATCACAGGTTTAGCACTGACAACACTTCACAACAAAGTTAACAGTGCTTATCACATACAGATATCCCACTTCATGGATCCTTGTGGACAGACCAAATTGTTCTACAATTATGCCAAAGATTCACAAGTCTCTTACAGATTTGCCAGAGATCAAGGGCTGCCACATGGAGTTTCTTGTGCACAAAAGAAAATACACTATTAGCTTGTCTTATGCAAAGTAACTTCGTAAACTGTGGTAAGTTTAATTATCTGATGAACATAGAATAATAGAATCATAGAATAGTTAAGGTTGGAAAGGACCTTAAGACCATCTAGTTTCAACCCCCCTGCTATGGGCAGGGACACCTCCCACTAAACCATGTCACCCAAGGCATGTCCAACCTGGCCTTGAACATCGCCAGTGATGGAGCATTCACAACTTCCCTGGGCAACCCATTCCAGTGCCTCAC